>JACEEZ010023840.1:32500-49496 GCA_016584305.1 Chionoecetes opilio | reverse complement strand
ACTGCCGATCCGATGATCGGGAGACTGTCCGTAAAGTGATAATGATCATGTTTTTGCTTCCTCTGACCTTATAGACCTGTTGAACTCTTTCCGGGCACATGTTTAGTATTTCTGCCTCCGAAAACTCAAAGAGGTCGTAGTTGTAGATTACGCCTTTGCTGGTATTAAATTTTGGATGAGGTTTGATGGTATCAAAAATGCTGTCTTCGGTGATGGGCATGTGGAAGAGCATCCGAGCCTGAGTAAGGTCCTTGGCTCGGATTAGAACCCCCCTGCCATACCGTTTCAGGTGGCCTTCCGGGATCATTCCAATTTCTTTTTCCAAATACCGCGCCGCAAGGAAAAAGTTGCCACCACTTTCCTTATAATACGCCACGTACCAAGTAGGGGTAGGGCTATGGCGGACAGGTGGAGTAGATGTAGTAGTTTTCTCAAAAGTGTTGGGGATGTAGTCATCAGGGCCGTCTCCAACATTTACAGAGCGAATGAGTTCGGCTCTGTAATGTCTCGCTCCAATTTCCATCTTTATGGCTGCCTCATAAGCAGAGGATGCATCATCTGCTGCAGCAAAATTTATGTAGCACCTATTTGTTCGTTCATTGTCATCATAAATAAGTCGGATGCGGCGAACCACACCATAAGCCTTGAAAATATCATGTATTGCTCTGTAAGTCAAGGCCTGGGACACGTTGGACAGAAGCAAGGTGTCCAACGTAGAAGTGCCCCGAGGGCCAGGCTCGTCTCTCAATCCCTGTCTGCGTCCCTTAAAGTGGGGACCGCCAGACCGGGGAGCTGAGGAGGAAGGGGCGGCTGCCCGCTTCGTGCCACGTCGGGCCTGGAAAGGCGCCAGAGTGGCAATGTGAGAGGATCCAATGGGAGATGTCGAGGACAAAGGGACGTCAGGGAGAGAGGCAGGTCGGGGTAAATTTTTAGGTTGATACATAAACAAAATTATTTCACTTCCCCACGCCCCCACCCACCACGGAGCCCAACAAGGGGAAGCTGTCTGTTGGGGAAGGACCTCACCCAACAGCTCCAGGGGTAGCGAGGAAGTATACGCTTCGGTTGCCTAGTGTGTGGTGGCAGCCGCGGGACCGATGCGGTGCCCACCAGGCAACCTCCGCTTGGCCCTAGCCAACGCATGACCAGCCGATTGATAAAGCGGGGCCACACTGGACCTCCCGTCTTACCCCAACCCCCCTACCAAAGGAGCGTGTTGCCCACCGAAGGGAACTACAACCCGCCCCGCGGTGGACTCAACTCCCAGATAGAGGGGCGCGCGGGGAATATACGGGATGCCACGCACGGCAAACACGTGGGGAGCGGAGCGTGAAGTTGAAAAGGAAGAAGAAGCGTAAGACGGAAGAGAAGGGTCTCACCGGGCCTAGAATCACCCTAAGAAAGGAGAGAAAGGGGGAGGAAGCATAAAGGCGACATCACCGGAAGGCTCCACCTCCCAGTGACGAAGGGGGAGCGCTTGGTCCACGAGGCCGACGGCCACCGAACCCAACAATGGCAGGCAGGCCGCTAGAGTAGGTGGCGCCGTCGACCACGCTTCAAGGCCCGCACCACGACAAGGTGACTCCCCACAGCGGGGACATAACACTATACTTCTGATCTTTCTATTATTTCTGATTGGGGCAAAGCAAACCTTGTTTTGTTCAATGCCTCAAAAACCCAATTTCTTCACCTATCTACTCGACAAAACCTACCAGATAACTATCCCCTCTTCTTCAATGACACTCAACTGTCTCCTTCTTCTACAATGAACATTCTAGGATTATCCTTTACTAAAAATCTGAACTGGAAATCTCACATCTCATCTCTTGCTAAAACAGCTTCTAAGAAGTTAGGTGTGCTGTGGCGTCTGCGTCCTTTTTTTTTCTCCCTCCCAATTGCTTGCTCTCTACAGGGGCCTTATCCGCCCATGTATGGAGTATGTCTCACATGTTTGGGGAGGATCCACTCATACAGCTCTCCTAAACAGGGTTGAGTCAAAAGCTTTTCGTCTCATCAACTCCTCTCCTCCGACTGACTGTCTTCAATCTTTAAATCACCGCCGCAATGTTGCTTCTCTTGCTCTCTTCTACCGTTATTTTCATGCTCACTGCTCTTCTGAACTTGCTAACTGCATGCCTCCCCCACTCCCGCGGCCTCGCTGCACAAGACTTTCTACTCATTCCCATCCCTATTCTGTCCATCTTCCTAATGCAAGAGTTAATCAGTATCTTTACTCTTTCATCCCTTTCACTGGTAAACTCTGGAACTCTCTTCCTGTTTCTATTTTTCCACTTTCCTATGACTTAAATCTTTTCAAAAGAAGAGTAACAAGACACCTCCCGAACTAAATTGGCCTACCCCTTTGTTTTTATTGGATTCTCTTACTGTCTTCTTTATAGGGACTGGCAACTAAGCGGGCTTTGTGTTACCCATTTTTGTTGTGCCCTTGGCCAGTTCCCTGTGATGTAAAAAAAAAAAAAAAAAAAAATAATAATACATCTCTTCAGTGACACATACAAATGTTGTTAATGTGATGCTAAAATTCGTAATATATGCCGCCTGGTGACATAAGTGCAGTGGCGACTATAGTGTTGACGACATTCATTTCCCAAGATGTTGTTTCAGCAAATTGCGAAAATTGAAATTTTTTCGTGAAATTACTTTAGTCTTATGGTCGGCCATCATGGTGTTTCATGTCTTATCAGCGGCACGAGAAGCTCCTGGTAGTCTTCCCCGCTGACTGTAGTGCGCATGCGCCAATTTTCTCCACACTAGTCCAACCTGGTCCTGCTCTCTGGGCTGCACCGATCTGGACTGATCGGTGGTCCAGTCCAGATCAGTCCTCCCCGGGTTTTTCCCCCCCCAAAAGATGGTCCAGCCCCGCCTCGCGAAACAGTGTCCCAACGGCCCGGACTATTCATTCCGACCGGCTAGAACGGGCGCGAAAAAACGCGCTAATTGTAAGTCCCAACGGTCAGTCGCTACGTGAGTCAAGCAGAGTTTTGTTGAAGCTCACTGATGAGAAGAAATATGGGCTGTGGTAACTTTGGTGTTTTTATAGCATTTGTTTGTACTAAACGGTAATGCATTTCTTTTATTTTGGCACATAGTAAAAATTACTTTCTACGTTTTTTCAGATATTGTTGTATTGTAATTAAAATGGGCATCAAATAGCGTGCTTGTTCAAATCAACCCAGTAACAACTTTCGCTATATTTGTGGACAATATACCCTACCCTACGTAGCAACATAACAACAAAGATTTAAACTTGCCCAAAAGTATTATTTTGACAAGTTAGGAAACCAAGAGAGGGAGCTGGGCACCACATATTTGCTTTGCACCGTGCCATGCAATGTTAATAGCTTGGATGAATGGTAATATAAAACCATATGCCGTTCTTAGTCCCCATGGCTGCATTGCGTGAGCCGAAAATCACTTCATGATTGTTATTTTTGTTTGAGCAAAGATTGCTGGTTTCACAAAGGACAACAAATAAAAAACCACGTACCCAACTGCGAATCGGACAATAAAACCAGTACCCAGAACATGGAAACAAATCCACCACCAGTTTCCACCATCACGACGAACAGACAGCAGTTTCCTCTGAAGTTTCTGGCTAGTGATAGACAACTAGGATAAGATGCATATATGTTCCAGATGCAAATATTTCCCCACACTTTGTTTAAAGTCCAGCGAGTTAAATGACCTGGTGCGCGATTTGAATTCCAAAAGAAAACAACTGACAGAGGTTGCTTGGTTTCCAGACTTCAAGAATGGAATCTTCTCCTGACAAACCCCAAAGTTTCCCAGTTCCGCTATCGCTCGCCTTTTGGCAGTTTTCATCATTTATTTCACAGGAGGAAACAGTTTGTTTTCTGCCACGATATCAGTACCTGAATGGAAGATTGAACCCTCGCTATGATCCAAAATAATGGAGGACTGGTCATTGAGCTCTGTAAGTAGCCTAAAGCTGTATTACTGCACAACGGCAATGCAAAACCTTCAATACCTGTAGGCACAAGCCACTGCCTTAATGAGACTTAGAATCAAATGGACTGCTGCTAAGACATCATAATATAAAGGACGCACACATGGAATATTTGTGGCGACCTTAGAGTTGTATAATTTTACTTATTGGGTTGGGCTACACAAAACTATGTCTTTTTGTGTCATATTGTAAACATCGCAGAGATGACAATAAACCACTACAAAAAACATGATTGGCCCATCCTCGAACTGAACAGATTTTGATTTAGTAAACACCATGTGAAACACCCAGCACTTATTGACACCTCAGAAAGTACATATTCCACACTTTTGTATTAACTGCTTCATATACCACTATATATCTGACTGTTCCCGACATGTTTGAATTTGCCTAGGCTGCATAGCGGCCTGCCGCCCACGCCCGACAGAGAATATGTGAGTCCTATAAACCTATCATATACTAGACTGTTTATCAGTAATAATTATGATGTACTGTACTCTTCGTAAATGTTTGTTCTATACTATTATCACATAAAAAACAGTAAACACCTAAAGAAATGCCATTACGAGACTGCTTACTTCAATAACTCTTCAGCCACTTAAACTTTGGCGATCAACGTTTATCATGAAGTGGTATCAATAGAAGCGCAATTTTTTTAGATTTCCATTGATGTATTTCGTTTTCTGATAATGAATAGAACCATTCATACATTTAAGTCATTAATAATAAATTAAAACATCATAATCGGTTATCAATTTGAAGAGGTATTTATTTAGTTAACGCTAATTTATACATGGTTGCTACTTAATTTTATCAGAAAAGAAATATATAAGTAAATAAATTAAAATCAAATCGGTAAAATTAACCAGATTGATGATTTATTATTTATTTTACCGCTAATTCAATTCATGGTTCTAATTCATTTTCCGAAAACTAAATATATCAATGGAAAGTTAATAAATATTGGCGCTCTATTGATACCCTTCAATGATAAAGTTGACTCGCAAAGTTTTAAATGGCGAGGAGTTTAAGTAATATAAGTCATCATATTTCTTCAGTACTCGATAAATAATGGCATTTCTTTAGCGTGTTTTACTTTTTTATGTTGCTAATTTTATAGAACAAACATTTACGAAGACTACTATATCATTTTAAACCATACACATAACTAATGTATCATATATACAGTAATCTATATAAATGATAAACATCTACTATGATGGCGTATCTATATATATATATATCTATATATATATATATATATATATATATATATTATATATATCAATATATATATATATGATCCAGCGGCCTGCAGACTTCAGGCCTTGTTGCGATAGGGCCATATTCCGCTGCCAGATTCCAGTTTATAGTGTCTTGTAGCTTGGCCTTATGAAAAGATTTCGTGAATAGGTATGGATTATCAGTAGTGGTTTACAATATTTAAGAATAATTTAAAGCAATATTGACAGATGCTAAGCTAGAAGCTGAGTTTCACTTACCACGACAGATCCGCAGTGGTCTCGCACGACCAGCGTTTTCCATACTAATCTAAGGGCCATATCAAGAAATTCTCTCGACGCGTTGCGTCGCGGCGCGGTAAGCAAGAATCAACAGTGGCATAGCGCAATGCGGGTGGAGATTTTGCAGTCGCTGATCGACAACATGCACATCCCACCCCCCACCCCGCTGTGCACTTATCCATCCTATTTCGTCCCCAGACTATTACCGGTGAGTTTTTTCAACACATGGCGAGAGGTAACATGCATACTCTTGTAATGCACACGTGTCATAATGAAGGTAAAATCGGTCCCACACAGATTTACCCACAGGATTTAGTGCTTCTCCTACGTCGGACACAGTGCCCCCACACCTTAAGTCTTCCAGTGTCCCCCGCCCGTGAATTACCCCTGGAACCAAGTTACCCGAGAACTTCATTATCCCCCCCGGTTTGTCAAAGCTCATCACCCGAGTTCAGTGCCTCCTGCGAGTGTCCCCCGAACCTCGCGTCTGTGTTCCCCCCCCCCCCAGTGATATCTCTCTCCCCCTCTCCTCTTTTGTTCCATGTGTTATCCATCCTCTGTGGGGCCCTCGTTGTTGTCCCATGTCCTTGTTTTTTGTTTTGTGCAGTGCTGGGGGACGCGAGTGGGAGTAAAGTGCGGTGAGAGTGCGGCCGATCTGGGTGCGCGGATCTGCCAGTCTGCCTGTGGTGAGGACCCAACAATGGGGCGGGTGAGATTAACACCCGCGGCGATTGTAGGTAGTGTTAGGTAACAGGAACTACCACGTGTAGTAGCCTCACGGCCTCTTGGTAGCGTCCTTATTTTCTAATTTTTCTTATGTAATATTATAGAAAACATTACAAAAGAGAACTGTATATTGAGCTGATTTAACATATATTTGGTAGGGAAAATGCCCATAAGCGGGCAACACGGTGACGAAGTGGAGTTTGTTGGTCCTTCACGCTAGCATCTCCCGCGTCTGTCGCCTGCACAACGAGGGCTTGTGACGTCACGTTCAAGGACCCTATAACTCAATTACATGTCCCTCCGTCAGTATCATGCATTTCTATTGCAATAACATTGTGTTTAGAAAAAAGCAATTTTAATAACAGGAAACGTAGAGAATTTGAAAAATACTTTCATATTATCATCTTCGCTTCCAGGGAGTTTTTTGTTCAATTTTATTTTGTGATTCATCTTCATCCTCCCGTAATGACATCATCGACCCTGGCTATTGTGTTGTTTTAGAACTTCAGTTCGGTGGCATAAGTGGACAAAATCCTTTTGTTCCAGTAGTATCGTATTCGGACATAAATTGGTTTTCAGCATTTATCATCGTCCGCAGGGTGGCCAAGGAATCCATCGTAGAACGGGGATCCACCTTGTTGCTGGATCTGCTTGGAGCTAAGAGTTCCAAGAGCTGTCTTTTTATCTCTGTCCGTCAGAGTTTACGGCATTTCATTTTGACCGAAGCCATAATGGCATCAAAATATCAATGTGAATGCAAAATAATCATTTATTTGCAACTAAGAATAGCAGGAACAATAATTACTTATGTCCTCACAATAAGAAATGATCGGTAAGTTGTAAAATAAACCAAGACCCTATCAAACTGCACAACAAAAACTCTTGTCTACTGCTACCCACCAGCTGGTGTCCCCGCCCCCTCATGAACTTCGCAGCGTCGGCAGGACAACAAGTAGAACTGGCCACGTGATGGTCTGCGGTCCTGTCCCTACAGTAGGGTTTCCCACCTTGAATAGCTTTTCCGTTTAACTACCCTCTGAGGGCCCCCTTTTGTGTCACTCGGACTACGCCCCGTGACCAGCAGGTTCGCCTCCGTCCTCCCCCAGGTGACGCTAAGAGCGACATAAGAATCTGCAACAACGTTTGAGCAACGCGGTAAACAAACAAGGACCTCCTGGCAACCACACAGCCCTGTGGGGAGCGCCTCGGTCACGGATCACAGACACAGTGTTACAGTTCCGCTAACTCAGTTAACTAACTACCATTAACACGGAGCACTGAGTACTAAATCCCGCTCACTGTGACTGTCGGTTCATAGCAACGTTGAAAGGGAAAGTGGTCGAAACCAAGTAGCAGTGAGAGCACAGCGACACGGGGGGGGGGGGGGGAGGGCGACCTTTTACACTGTGCTTTTGGTAGAGCGAGAGCGGCAAGAACCTTCCACACGGCTGCCGGGCTCGAGATTTGGGCTGCTGCTATTTGGGGGCATACTGCCGTGATGCCCAACCCAACAATGTCCTTTTTCCGCACCTGACACAGACAATAAAACGCCCTAACATTTCCCTTCATTCGCCCTACGGCTCAAATGAAATCGACATTAGTCAATATAACCGGTTCCATATATTTGTAGCATATAAAATTTAATTAACATACAACAGTGCAACGCATGCTTGTTCCTTATACTTACTATTTTTGTAATGAAACCGTTGAAAACATACCTTATAGCAGCGTACCGTACCACTCATGATACGCAACGATGATTATGATACGGAATGCAACAAGTGGATATCCAGCTTCCACAGTTTCCACATAGGACGGCAGCACACTCACGTCATCTAGCTAGATCTGTCCTATCCCTGTTCATGCTTACAGCCACACTAGCGGCCCAGCAGCATTTGCAATATATCAGCTGCCAGAGTCACTCATTAGATATCATTTAACCCGATTTTCCAGGGGGTATATAGAATGTTGATTAATTAAAATCTATTATTTTTTAGTTTTTTTACATATTTCCTTTCCGCTTATATGATATATCTTTTGCTGCAAAGTACTATAACTAAAAAAAAAAATTCAAAATCGCCCTACGTTTAGCTGAGTTTCTGTAAATCGCCTTACGGCCCTACAAGCCATGATATGATGCTGAAAGGGCTACGCGTAGGGCGATCGCCCTACGGTTGGCAACACTGGCAGACGGGGCAGTGGCCAGTGCTGAGCCACAGCTAATAAAAAACCTAACTAATATATTTACAAGTTATTGTAGTATGACTTATGATGACCGTTGGACTCCCGGTGGTTAAGACAATTATTGTTGACAGACAAAATAATTATAAATATATAATTCCAGCTTCCTTATAAATATGACATTGCATTATTGGTCAGCATGTCTCGTAGCCCCAGGTGTAAGGTTTCGTACCCCTGGTGGTACAGGTACCCCAGGTTAAGAACCACTGCTCTAGATAGTGTCACATCGGCAAGTATCCTAGACCACCATAATCAGGCAAGTGTGTAGATTCAGGAACCGTGTTTAATATAATAGTACAAGGATAAATAGCTGACCACTAAGGAGTTGAAAGAACAAATGTTTATGCGCTACTTTATTTAGCCGTCATTTTCGTATAATTGATATTATTGTTGCAGATTTATGCTAATACGATGGAGAATTTTCTCAGGAGGACGATGGTGCCTCTAGTTTTTTTTTCAATATCAAATGTTGGTGTCGGAAAACTAGTTGGGAATAAGGTTTGATAAGCCAGATGGTCGCCGCGCTAGGCTGCGGGCGTCACTCATCACAATACAGCGGGATGCGGGACTCGCTCTCTAGGTATATATAACTCTGTGGTGAGCTTATATTCACATCATTATGTAAGAAGACGTAGAATGTATACTTAATAAAAACAGTGCAGGTAAGAAAAAATGTACAAATAATGAAACTGAAAAATTTAATCGACCGAGAGTATCTACGGCCGAATAAGAACATAGGAAAATAAGGAAGCTACTAGAGGCTGGGAGACCTACACGAGGTAGTTCCTGTTACTTAACACTACCTATATCCACCTTTCATCCCCATCCATGAAATTGTCCAGACTCCTTTTAAAACTCCCTATTGACTGACTCTGCACTAACTACCTGATGACAGAATCCATTCCAATCATTTACCACACTATTTAAACAGGTTCTCCCTATTTCTTTTTTAAACCTACGCTTTTCCAGTTCGAATCCGTGACTTCTTGTTTCACCCTGATTACTAGCCGTAAGAACTTTTCCTACATCTCCTTTAGGCGAATTTTGGTGAAGAAGCCGTAAGAAGCCGGCTTCTTGCAGCTTGCGTTTTCTGTTATGGCGAGGCACTTTTAAGAAGACGGCTTCTTACGGATTGCCCCAGCTGGTCAAGCCGTAAGAAGCCATAAGAAGCGAGAGCCAGGGCTCGCTTACCACGGCTTCTTACCGCTTGTTGCCGTGACGTCAGAGATAACAACAAATATGGCGGGGAGGGCAGATATTCTGAGACAGTGAGTATCGTCGTAGAAATACTGTAATTACAGATAACAGGACACAAGTAAACACATAGATGTACATTCAGAAGCATGCACTTACCTTAAGACCACGAACAAGAATATACAAGGTTAATGACACGACAGGACAACTTTAAAACTGGTGAAAGAATGATCATGTCTTATCAGGCTGACGATAGGGCCTAGCTGCGACGTAGTAGTTTTTGCTGAATTTCGCTGTTAATATGGCACAAATTAGCCTGATTTGTACATTTAGTAGCACGGGCTTAACTTTCGGACCACACTAATAGAGCTAAAATGGAATGACATGGTGATAGGAGAACGTCGTCTGGTGAATTAACTTTCTCGAGTCTTTTAACATTAACACAAGACGTTGTTTTTCTAATTTTACTAATTATGCTATCAAAAGCAGACCGGAAACGTTTTCGCTGATTCATTATGCTCCAATTTTGGTTCTTAGAGATCTCTAACACTTGTTGAGAACGTGAAAATGTTGAAACTCTCGCCGACGGGGACGAGAGTACCATAAACCTTCACCATCATCCGAATTCCACCACAAAACATTGCAAGATATCTTATGTATGCATGACATTACTGTTGACGGACATGAACAATATTAATGTGTAGGTAGAGGTGCTGATAGGTATTGTGGAAATGACTAGCATTGTGTTGAGGGAAAATCTTAAGAACAAGGGCTCCACGGTAAGCTGACCCAAATGTTGGCTCTATGTGTTATACTTACTGTCCTTAACACATCTGTTTAGATTTTAATGAGTGCCGATCCTTACTTTGCCTACATGGCCGATATTAAATTTCAGGTTCTTGAGAAAAACTAAGTCCAGTAGGGTTAGGTTAGGTCAGGTCAGGTCAGGTCAAGTCAGGTTAGGTAAGGTTAGTGCACAGCCCGATGGGCTCGAGGAGGGGTGCTAGGTTAGGTCTGTAGAGTTTTGTCATCTTTAGAATAAAGGCTCAACCTCCTATCTTCTTCTTCTTCTTATAGCCAACAAGCTTGGGGACATGATGGAAACCGGGGTTTATGGGTGGGGGAGCACACACATAAGGGAAATATGGCCCCCACAAAAAAATCCATAAACTAGGGAAATTTCCCTAGTTCATAGACTTTATCGGGGCCATATTTCCCTTATGTGTGTGCTCCCCCACCCAAAAACCCCGGTTTCCATCATGTCCCCAGCTTGTTTGGCTACAAGAAGAAGAAGAAGAAGATAGGAGGTTGAGCCTTTATTCTAAAGATGACAAACTCTACAGACCTAACCTAGCACCCCCCTCGAGCCCATCGGGCTGTGCACTAACCTTACCTAACCTGACCTGACCTGACCTAACCTAACCTACTGGACTTAAGTTTTTTCTCAAGACCTGAAATTTATATCGGCCATTGTAGGCAAAGTAAGGATCGGCCTCATTAAAATCTAAACAGATGTGTTAAGGACAGTAAGTATACACATAGAGCCAACATTTGGGTCGCTTACCGTGAGCCCTTGTTCTTAAGATTTTCCCTCAACACAATGCTAGTCATTTCCACAATACCTATCAGCACCTCTACCTACACATTAATATTGTTCATGTCCGTCAACAGTAATGTCATGCATACATAAGATATCTTGCAATGTTTTGTGGTGGAATTCGGATGATGGTGAAGGTTTATGGTACTCTCGTCCCCGTCGGCGAGAGTTCCAACATTTTCAAGTTCTCAACAAGTGTGAGAAATCTCTAAGAACACAATTGGAGCATAATGAATCAGCGAAAACGTTTCCGGTCTGCTTTTGATAGCATAATTAGTAAAATTAGAAAAACAACGTCTTGTGTTAATGTTAAAAGACTCGAGAAAGTTATTTCACCAGACGACGTTCTCCTATCACCATGTCATTCCATTTTAGCTCTATTAGTGTGGTCCGAAAGTTAAGCCCGTGCTACTAAATGTACAAATCAGGCTAATTTGTGCCATATCATCAGCGAAATTCAGCAAAAACTTTGCTGTCGCAGCTAACAAGGTTTTATTAATCCTGTAATACGGGGATCAAAACTGTACCGCATAGTCTAGGTGAGGTCTGGCTAGAGTCAAATATAGCTTTAGAATAACCTCGGCACTTCTACTTTTAACACTCCTGTTAATGAATCCTAAAGCCATATCATCTCGATTTCTAGCTTCAATACATTGTTTCCTAGGACGGAGTTCTGAGCTTACCCGCACGCCCAAATCTTTCTCCTGTTCTGATTTTGCCAGCGATACATTGCGTCTACTATTACCAAGATTTTCTTTAACCAACATTAAACACGCAACACTTGTCAATATTAAATGACATCTGCCACCTGACTACCCACACGTTTAACTTATGTTAGTTAAACAGGGAGGAGAATAAAATAAGTTAAATAGGGAGAAATTGGTTCACAAATAGGGTGGTAAATGATTGGCACAGACTCAGTCGTCAGATAGTTAGTGTGGAGTCCATTGGAAGTTTTAAAAGGTTAGACAATTCATGGATGGGGATGAAAGGAGGATATTGGTAGTGTTAAGTAACAGGAACTACCTCGTGTAGGTCGCGCTCTCTTCTAGCTTCCTTATTTCCTTAGTGTTCTTGTTCTTAAGTCTCCCAGCAAACCGTTTATATCAGACTGTGATCTATTAATCCTACTTATCTTAGTATCATCAGCTGATATCACTGCTAATCCCACTATCTAAGTCGTTGATGTAAATAAAAAATAGTCTTTTTGTAGTTGATTTATTCAGCCGTAGATACTCTCGGACGATTTTAACTCTTCAGTTTTATTATTGTACATTTTTTTCACCTTCACATTTTTTATTAAGTATACATTCTGCGTCTTATTACATAATGATGTGAATATAAGCACACCATAGTTAAATACCTAGAGAGCGAGTCCCGCATCCCGGTGTATTGTGATGAGTGACGCCCGCAGTGCTGCCAGATCGAGCTGCCAAAATGTCCCTATATTCACCTCAAACATTTCCCTGTTTAGCCCTGTATTTCCCTGTCGCCTTTATATCAGTTTTTCCGTCAGAATTGCACAATTTGCAATGGAAATACAGAGGGCCTTTACCCCTTCATATCAGCCAACTTAAAAATTTGGGGTCACTTTCCCATTTATCAGTGTATCTTTGAGTGTACGCCTGGCGTTTGCGCTTGTATGGAGGCAGTGGCGCAACCAGGGGGCTCTCCGAAGTTTCCTTCCTTGTAAGAAATCAGAATACACTAAGTCAGTTAAAAAAAGTTATTACAGGTTCTACCTAGCGATATGACCGCGTCACCTGACCGTGTACACCTATACCTTGATTTGGTCGCGCATATGCTTCACGAAATGTCTTGAACAAGCATCTAACAGCACCAAAACTATTGTTTCAAGCAGCAAATATGAAATCAGGCCTGAAAAGGCCATCAGCCGATGGCGAAAATTTACCATCTAGCGACTAGCGATAAATCTGGCGGATTTACTGTGTAGCTACTGGGTGGCGAATACAAATTTCTGACCCCCCTCACCGAAAAATATTCCTAAGTGCACCTCTGGCTGGAGGAGTAGACATGACTACAGGTCACATCAATAACACAGTAACAGAAATCCTTCAGAGACTTCCAAACGTCAATCATTACGGCAGCTTTACCGGGAACTGAGAATGAACTCACGGGAGTCTGAGATAGGACCTCAGAACACGTACTGTACCGACACTGTGCGAAAACCGGACGAGAACGATACGGCTATTTCGAGACCAGCGAATATCTCTCTCTCTCTCGTAATTTAGAGATATATACACAAAAAGTTTATATATTCTCCGTATCTTTCGAATTTCCCTATATTTTGGTATATTTTCAATTTTCTTCCCTGTTTCCCTGTAGTGACCTGAATTTCCCTTAAACAGGGAAATTTCCCTGTATCTGGCAGAGCTGGACAGCCCGCAGCCTAGCGCGGCGACCATCTGGCTTCACACACCTTACTCCCAATCAGTTTTCTGACACCACCATTTGATATTTAGTGGAGCAGATATGTGATATATTTCGACCGAATTGTGGGTTTGATGATAAAAGCATGGCATTTGGCACACAGTTAGGACATACCCTTAGGAATAGTTTTGGATATAGGGACATCGCATATTTGTCTCATGGTAGCTTTGGCGGCTATTTTACAAAATGGCGGCCACAATTTACTATTTTCGCCCATAAGTTGAACTCTATCAAGTATGGTTGGTGCAAAACACATTGTAGTGGATCTATGTATCAGTTGTTATTGACATGTTATGCATAGGCCTCACATGGACTTGAACACAATTATGTATGGTGGCCTAACAGGGACGCAAATAACGTTTTTCTTCCTTGTCATGCTTATCATATCTGACAGATCTGTCTTGCTACATATGTACTAGAGCTGAGACATTGTGCATATCTTAATTATGTTTTTTCTTCTTTCAGGTCACGGTGGTGGTTGCATTTGGTGGCTGTACCCTAAAGGTATTCCACATATTATTTGAACTATGAACTAGTCAGTTCTGACTGACTGACAATGGCCAAACGTTTTATGGTGTTGGACCCCCAACAGCCAGGCTCATCTGGTACACATCTTCCATGTCTGACACATTGGGACCAGTGTGTGCTATGTCAGAAAGACACCTCTGAGAAGCTACAGTAGTGTGCAATTTAGTCCGGACAGTGATGAAATAATACAATTATTTGTCAAATTGGTTTATTCCAAAAAAACATGTCAATGGTAAGATAGATGATACATTTAATGAGATATGACCACCTTGTGCTTTTTTTTTTACAAACAGTTCCACTCGCTTTGGCATAGATTCCACCAAGCTTGAACACATTTCTGCTAGTTCTTCGTCATGGTACCAGGCCTTAATAACAGCACAAATCAGCTTCTACATCGTCGAACAGTCGTCTTTCTCAATTCTACGTTTGATTATAGCCCATACATAGATTCTCAATGGGGTTTATTTCAGGAGAATTCCCAGGCCAATCTAGAATGGTTAGTCCACTTTCTTCATATACATACACAAACCGCTATGGCGGTTTGGCTATCCGCTTTGGCGGATAGCCTCCATGCACGGCAGGGGGTCATAGTTGAAGAGAGGCCTTTTGTTGAGCCTCGCCTTCAAAGCATTACGCTGTACGTACACTGAACTATGACATTGTTAGCACCAAGAGCTTTCGCCCCCTATGCGGCGGAGGTTTGTCTTAGCCGCGGCCCGTTACTGAGCAGGCCTAAGCCTGTCACAGGGCCACGTTGCCCGGCAGGAGACCACGTGGAGGTGCAAACCTTATACTATGTCACTATGACGTTATTAATGACCTTACATAACCTCAAGAGGTGTCACTGCGTCATAGTAGAGCTTATGCCTGTCACTGAAGACCCTCAAAGAGGTGGCATGATCGCACTCTTAAGAGAATCATAGTTACTCCCGCCACCTGAAAACCCCCACATGAAACAATACAGGCAAGGAAACACGACAAACACTTTCAAAACTAATAATCACCACATGGTAATAATAATCATCAGCACAGCTGGGTGATACTCAAATTCAAGATCCTTAACATACACAACATGAAACACTGTCCCTGGCAGCTGCCCCGGGTAGCAGGAGAACACGCGCGCCCACTACTTACACCGCCATTGGCAAGACACCTGTCCACAAGGACACAAATCGCTCCTCCAGGGGCAAGCCAGCCTCCATCAGTGCAAACCAGCATTAGTAACACAGACATATGTTCACAAATCAATCATACAGTGGCTTGTTCCTCCTTCTCCTCCACCCTCTGACTATATTATGCCTGTCATTAAGATCCTTCGGATGTCATTAAGATCCTTCGTAATGATGTTTTCTTTGCCCTTTCTGGCCTAGATCCTCGGAAGGCTTACGGTCCTGACGGAGTCCCTCCTATTGTTCTCAAAAACTGTGCTTCTGTGCTTGCACCTTGCCTGGTCAAACTTTTCCGTCTGTCTATCTACTTCCACCTTTCCTTCTTGCTGGAAGTTTGCTCACATCCAACCTGTTCCTAAGAAGGGTGACCGTTCTAATCCTTCAAACTACCGTCCTATAGCTTTGACTTCCTGCCTTTCTAAAGTTTTTGAATCTATACTTAATAAGAAGATTCTTAAGCATCTATCTGCTCACAATCTTCTATCTGATCGTCAGTACGGTTTCCGTAAAGGGCGATCTACTGGCGATCTTCTAGCTTTCCTAACTGAATCTTGGTCATCCTCCTTTAGGGGTTTCGGTGAAACTTTTGCTGTTGCCCTTGACATATCAAAAGCTTTTGATAGAGTCTGGCACAAATCTTTAATTTCCAAACTACCCTCATTCGGTTTCTATCCTACTCTCTGTACCTTCATTTTAAGTTTCCTTTCAAACCGTTCTATTGCAGCTACTGTAGACTGACATTGTTCTTCTCCTAAATCTATCAATAGTGGTGTTCCCCAGGGTTCTGTCCTATCACCCACTCTCTTTCTATTATTTATTAATGATCTTCAAAGTCTAACTCAAAGCCCTATCCACTCCTACGCTGATGATTCTACCCTGCATTTTTCAACGTCGTTTATTAGACGTCCAACTCAACAGGAACTAAGTGATTGACGGAGAGATGCCACCGAGCGCCTAACTTCTGATCTTTCTATAATTTCTGATTGGGGCAAAGCAAACCTTGTTTTGTTCAATGCCTCAAAAACCCAATTTCTTAACCTATCTACTTGACAAAACCTACCAGATAACTATCCCCTCTTCTTCAATGACACTCAACTGTCTCCTTCTTCTACAATGAACATTCTAGGACTATCCTTTACTAAAGATCTGAACTGGAAATCTCACATCTCATCTCTTGCTAAAACAGCTTCTAAGAAGTTAGGTGTGCTGTGGCGTCTGCGTCCTTTTTTTTCTCCCTCCCAATTGCTTGCTCTCTACAGGGGCCTTATCCGCCCATGTATGGAGTATGTCTCACATGTTTGGGGAGGATCCACTCAGACAGCTCTCCTAAACAGGGTTGAGTCAAAAGCTTTTCGTCTCATCAACTCCTCTCCTCTGACTGACTGTCTTCAATCTTTAAATCACCGCCGCAATGTTGCTTCTCTTGCTCTCTTCTACCGTTATTTTCATGCTCACTGCTCTTCTGAACTTGCTAACTGCATTCCTCCCCCACTCCCGCGGCCTCGCTGCAGAAGACTTTCTACTCATTCTCATCCCTATTCTGTCCATCTTCCTAATGCAAGAGTTAATCAGTATCTTT
>JACEEZ010023840.1:12500-27500 GCA_016584305.1 Chionoecetes opilio | reverse complement strand
ACTTCCTTCGCCTCGGCTCACCCTGCCGTCTCGTAGGAATCTCAGTGTTCGTCATTGCTCGTAGTGGTTCAGCCAGCGCCACCGAATTATCTGCATAAGAATATGAAGTTACCCACCACCATTAAACCATCATCCATCATAAGTATAACTTGAACCCATTCAGTCACTATTACGCTATACACTTCCCTCCCTGATATACTAATAACACAAGACTCATCCAAAACATTTCACAAAAATTATTAATGTAAATCTGAACAAATGATTATCAATAAATGATTCAGTGTGTGTGTGTGTGTGTGTGTGTGTGTGTGTGTGTGTGTGTGTGTGTGTGTGTGTGTGTGTGTGTGAATGCGTCTTCATGAAATAGGTTTGCGTATTGCCTCGGCTCGCAGCCCCCTAACCATCACAGTCATAAGAATATAAGGAAGTTACTAGAGGCCGAGAGACCTACACGTGGGTGTTCTTATTACTTAATTCACTACCAACAACTTCCATCCCCATCTATGAAAATTTCATTCAAAGAAGGCTAGACGATTGTCTAGCCTTCTTTCAAAACTCCCTATTGACTCCGCACTAACTACCCGATGACTGAGTCCTTTCCAATAATATACTCACCGATTTTTAAACCAATTTCTCCCATTTTTTTTAAATTTAAGTTTTTCCAATTTAAATCCGTTACTTGTTCTACCCTTATTACTATCCATAAGAAATTTTTTCCTACATCTACATCATCTCATTTTATTGTATCCCTTTATCCACTTAAATACTTCTATCAGATCACCCCATTCCTTCATCTCTCGTGCTAGTGTAAATTTAATAGCTTCAATCTCTTCTCATAACTAAAGTTACGCATCCATGTATCATTTGGTCATCTTTCTCTGCACTGATTATAACAAGGCTATAGCCATCCTGTAATAATGGAGACCAAAACTGAACCGCATAGTCTAGGTGAGGCCTGACTAGAGCCAGATAAAGCTTTAGAATAACCTCAGCACTTCTACTTTTAACACTCCTGGAATTAATCCTAACACTCTATTAGCTCGATTTCTAGCCTCAATACATTGTTTCCTAGGACGGAGATCTGAGCTTACCCGCACACCCGAATCCTTCTCCCCTTCTGATCTCTGATCATCTTCATCATCTTCCTGTAACAATAAAAACAAACTGTAAAAAATATCGAGGCAAAACCTCTTAAATGTGGTTATCATCATTATTCTCAAGCAGTTTAGTTAATGCTATCCAAAATTATAATTGAAGGATGTACCTGTATCAATATAATTTAGTATTTTAATTTCTTTTTGATTGTTTGAAAATAATATTAGTAACTCACCTTGATAATCATATTCCAACAAATCGTTGTCTACATCAGATTCCATGTCGTTCGCATTGCTTGGTGAAGGTGGCAAACTTGTTGGTGTCCGTCTCTCTTGGTGTGAAAGTAGGTCTTTGATGTACGGGTATTTCATTGTATCAATGAAAGCCAACAAACATTTAAGGCTTACCACCTTTGCAGCCTTCAAGGGAATAGGCGCATCATATTTTTGTGGGAGTGTCGTGTCACTGAGGTTGAACAAATTCTGGGAGAAACTTCTTTTACCTGGCATCAACCTGACTGGAATGAGTGGTGCATCACTGTAGGCCATCCGAATATAGTACCCTTCCTTGTATGACTGGGTGAAGACAAACATCCTGGCTTCTATGAAGGAAGCAGACTCATTGTTGGATCTACGATTCACAACATGCTTCTTTAACACGCCTATGTCAAAGAAGTCTTGCTGGCGCATCCTCACAACTGGATACTGGGAAGAAGTTGCACTCTGAATAATTTTGCAGTAGGACTCAAAGTCGTAGATGTTACTTTCACGGATAAATTTCCTTTCAATATTGCCAAAAGTACTGTCGCATGGTAGGAAAGAGTGGCCTGGCATGAGGTAGACATGTTTTATGGTCTTTAATCGTCCACTGTGCACTTCATGAAGATTATTAAGGATGATATTTATATTTTGTTTTGGCCTCCACAGTTGTCACTAAACACAATTAAATGTTGGAAAGCATTCCGATCATACTCCATGGAAATCCATTTCTTGAGACAGCTGGTGATTTCAACAGAGCCACGCCTACCCGTAACCTCGTCCCACACGAATATTGTTGATTTATTTTTCTTTATGTTGTGAATACAAAAGTTATACATCCACAACTTGCGGTGGTAGTATGCAACACTTGTGGAGAGTTTGGGAATGGGAATAGTCTGCTGTAGGTCTATGCAAATAACAACAACATTATCATTTGTGTCTTCTTTCGTTTCCTTCATTAATCGCTGTCCCTCTGATGCCTTGTCTCTGTGCTGCTTTAACTGGTCGTGTAAGTATTGTTTGGTAGTTTCGTTGTTGGCAGAATCGATGTAAGTGGTCAATTTATCACATGTGCTGCAGGTGTCTGACTTTGGTGGTTGGAAAGCAATGTTAAATTCATTTGTGAATGTCTTGTGGTAGTAATTTTGAGTCACCTTTTCGATCCCTGGGTGACTGGCAGACATCCATTCTTCATAAGACTTATATAGCTTAGAGATGGTCAAGTTGGACTCCAAGTACCTCCTGTGAGGATTTCTGGCTCGGCTGTAGTGGCTCGTCACTGTCTGCAGTTGATTGATGTGATCTCTAACACATCGCGCTTTATCGCCACTAATTTTTCTGGCAGGTTCATGACGTCCGCGTTGATCCAGCAAAGGAACATGGGTGGAAGTTGTTTTACCTATTGCACACATAACTCGTTTCTTGGTAATCCCAAAAATTGATGCAAAGGCTTGTCTACACACTGGAAAAGTTTCACTCTGGTAAACAACACTGTAGGATAGCATGAACTCGCGATGTGTTCCAGGATTGTCAGGGGTCTTGCTAGGCCGGTGTCTCTTCACTCTTACCTTGTGAACGAGCTTCTGGATATAAGCAGTCTGGGCATCATAGTTAGCCATTGCCCAGAAATCACTGAAAAGTGCTCTTATACAGGCAGGGTCGCTTTGTCAAACAGCCATCACGACAAGGAGTTCCAATTTGTCTACTTTCTACACGCCTCCCAGTCTTGACACTCACGTATTCTTCTCCCGAATTTCTCTTGGCTTTAGCCATATTTCTGAACCAATTAGATGGTATACACTTTTTTTTTCTGCCCGTCTTCTGAGATGTGTTAGCCTCCTCACTTGCTATATCCTCGTGAATGCCCGCCATCGCTCGGAAAGTCAAGGGTGGTGGTGATAATTTTCAACGCCTACTCTGGCTGAAATCTGGCGCCAACTACTATGTAAACATTTTTTTAGGATATTCAATAATTACGTATTCACGCTCAAGTGTCAGCAGCCGTGTTTCGTATACCTTGTAAGGTTAAGTAAAATTATATTGATAGTTTTTATTCGAATAAAAAAAAAAACTAAATTCCCTATTAGCATATTAAATACTACGGGTTAAATTTTACCCCGTAGAGTTCAAGCGACAGCACCTCACGCCGCCTCAGCAGTGCCTATTACCTTATTAACTGTCCACCCTTTAAATAGCTCGTATTGCAGTACTTTTCACACAACAGGTGTCGGGCAAATATACATTAACTGACAACTCACTTCACCACCCACAGTCGCCTTTCAAGGTCACAAGAGAGAGAGAGAGAGAGAGAGAGAGAGAGAGAGAGAGAGAGAGAGAGAGAGAGAGAGAGAGAATGTTGCAGGGTGGGCGCGCTGTCATCACCATGGTAACGGTCACAGGGCATGGCCGCGTTGCCAAACCTTCACAATGTGAAGGTTTGGCAAAGCGGCCTGGCCCGACAGAATATCATGAATATCAGAATCTCTAGAAGTATATACGTATATTTGTATATATGTATTTATTCAATTATCTGATAAGACTATGCCGTGTAATCTAATGAGGGTACCTGAGAGTAGGAAACAGATGTGACACAGGAAAGGAGGGAGGGAAAGTGGGAAGAAGGGAAAATGAGGAAGTCAAGGAATATAGTAACTAGACTATAGGTTCGCTTCTCTCTCTCTCTCTCTCTCTCTCTCTCACTCTCTCTCTCTCTCTCTCTCTCTCTCTCTCTCTCTCTCTCTCTCTCTCTCTCATGAGGAAAAAAATGCAGGGAGCACAGAGAAGAGTTTCGACCTTGCAAATCTGCTTCCTTCCTAGGTATTTTTTGTACACTACTTTGTCCAACATAATGGCGTATTACCAACAATTTACTTATCGATATGGGAGTAAAAATGTACTTAGATAATAGTATAATCATATTACAATGCTTCATAAACATGGCTTTCCAAAATGAATGAAGATAAACACCGTAATAATGTTGACATTGCCGTACGACAGTTTGGGCCGGTGTGGCACGCGTGGACTGGGATCCTTATCCATCTCAGTCACTCAAATGCCAATTTTTACAATGCCAATTAAATAAATCATCATGTGTGTAATAATCTTTCGATAATGAAAGTGTATACTAATGTGTTGCGTTAAAACTAACCCTATGTATGGATGAATACACATACAAAAGAACATTTATCTGATAGTTAACAAATGAGACGAAGATGGCAACAGTATGGCTGACGAGATAGGCTACACTACTATGATCTATGGCTGTTAGCTGCACTAGTCCTACAGCTAGCCTCACTTATTGTTGCTTCTAGGATAGAGGGAACAGTTGTGGAATTGATAGCACTTTTAACTCCATTTCGGGGTGGTTGGCGCTTGGCCCCTTGTCGCAGGCAGCCACTCATATATGATACATATATATGAGCATATATATATATATATATATGTATATATATGAGCAACTCTTCCATCTCCATGTCTATATATATATATAGACATGGAGATGGAAGAGTTGACAAATTGGAGCAAAAAACATAGCTTTAAGATATGAGGTTAACAGGGTTTTCACTATTCCTTTTTATGATTATATAAAATATGGAAAATATTTGTTTGAAAGTAGAATAAAATTCTTCTCTCTAAAGGTTTAAGCCCCGCCCCGTTCACACTGCCGATTTTGGGCCACGACTCTAGGGGGGTCCACTAGGTCTTGGCTATTGATGTGAAATGATCGCGCGTTGTCTGAAAGAGGTTTAGAAACTATCGCCATATGCTGAGCGGACGTCGGGGCGGGGTTAGCGAGGGGGCGCAAAAAAGTATTCATTGGAATACTTTCACTATGAGAGTCGGCAAGGGTCTGGACCTCCACGCCACACATCCTATCCTCTTGCTCTATGGGAGAAGTAACTGCCGGGGTTTGTCAGGTAAAAATTGATCAACTGTCCCGATTGATCAACCTTGAGCAGGGCTCAAACACAGTACCTATCAGGCTATCACACAGTGTTACTCCCAAATTTATCCACGAATCCAGTAAACAGCTGTGAGGTTACTTACCCCTGTTATTCTGCGACATTGGTAGCAAGGGCTCAATTTTAGAATACAAATTGAGAGTGGCCTCCTTGGAGAGTCGGTAGCGTGCGATGAATTCCCCCTCCGTGTCATCCAAAAAGGGGTCTCGACGAGTCGGGAAGCGACGGTGCCGTGGAAACTCGTCCATCAATTCGAGCTCTCCCAAGTGGCCCACACTACGAAGAATGGGTCTCATACCCGCCATGCCAAAGGATCTTGTTTAAAAAAAAAAAATTATGATGATCTGCATAAATACTTCAACATAAACTGTGTGAGCAATGCTCACTTTTATGACAAAAACATAAAGACTAGGATACTTGCTGCCATTTTCTTGAGTTTTCATATAACTCTACAAATTGTTATTTAAATATTATACATTTCAGCTGAGTATTCAAGGGATTGAACCTAAGCATTATAATATCATATCATTATATAGATATTATACTATTTATTATTTATTATTAGTTTAAACCAGGGTTGTTTGATTTAAATCTAGTTGATTTTAATCACTGGTTTTAATCATGATTTAAATAAAATTATTGTTTTTTCAAATCACTAATTTAAAATATAACTATCATTATTTGAAAACGAGAGGGGAAATAAGGAAAATTAAGCAAATGGGCTTTATGAACACCAATTTTATCATTGTAGTATAATCATATCATAATGAGACTAAATGAGTGGTGCGGGGAATCCACTGTGGCACTTTTAGATAGCAAATTGCCAGGTGGCTGTTTTCAACTATGTAGCAGAAATATTTTTGTTCTCACTTATATATATATATATATATATATATATATATACTTTTGTTGTACTGTACAAAAAGCCACACTACTATAACCAAAAGTTGAATGTGCATGTTACTTATGTTCATAAAAAGCCAAAGTGATATTAACCAAAGTTTAATATGCATTATGATTATCAAACAAAACACAATTATCTTGTTTAATCGCCAAAGTAATTATTACTACAACAAAAATGATATAACATTATTATTTATTGAAATCAATGTATAGTGTATAGTGGAATTAGCATTATAAAGAAGTATAGATAAATTTAAAGATACACATAATAGTACAAATTCATTTTTCATAATGTTTATTATCCAGAGTTAGCTCAAAGAAAGTACCTTGTCACTGCATGTAATAAACAAATTACACTTTAATTTAGTTGGTTAGACCCAATCAAGAATTTAAGCATCATCATGATCATGAGGAGGAGTGTGTTGATTCATAGACTTCAAAAGGAACACAAGTGTTGCTGCCTTCTCTGTAGCGAGGCGGTGCCGCAGTTTTGAGTGTACTGTTATATGCATTATACTGTTACGAAGGGCCTTGTTCGCTGCTACTAGCGAACAAGACAAGGAGGCTGTGGAACTCCTGGAGGCAGTGGAACTCCCGGAGGCAGTGGAACTCCCGGAGGATGTGGAACTCCCGGAGGCAGTGGAACTCCCGGAGGCAGTGGAACTCCCGGAGGCAGTGGAACTCCCGGAGGCAGTGGAACTCCCGGAGGCAGTGGAACTCCCGGAGGCGGTCGAGCTCCCGGAGGCGGTCGATCTCCCGGAGGTGGTCGAGCTCCCGGAGGCGGTCGAGCTCCCGGAGGTGGTCGAGCTCCCGGAGGTGGTCGAGCTCCCGGAGGTGGTCGAGCTCCCGGAGGTGGTCGAGCTCCCGGAGGTGGTCGAGCTCCCGGAGGTGGTCGAGCTCCCGGAGGTGGTCGAGCTCCCGGAGGTGGTCGAGCTCCCGGAGGTGGTCGAGCTCCGGAGGTGGTCGAGCTCCGGAGGTGGTCGAGCTCCCGGAGGTGGTCGAGCTCCCGGAGGTGGTCGAGCTCCCGGAGGTGGTCGAGCTCCCGGAGGTGGTCGAGCTCCCGAAGGCTACGGCGCTCCCGGGGGCGGAACTCCCGGAGGCTGTGGCGCTCCTGGGGGTGGAACTCCTTTTTAAGGATTCTGAGGCAGGGAACCCCCGGGAGGTGGAATCAGGGAGGTGGTCGAGTGTGGGAGGTGGTGGAACTCCCGGAGGGGGAACCCCCCGGAGGGGAACCCGGAAGTGGAACTCCCCTGTCGGGGTGTGATGTTGTCGTGGCGAGGTCCCCACTACCCCCGTGGGGGGTTTTGCAGTGTTACAAAGGGGCCTTGTTCGCTGCTACTAGCGAACAAGACAAGGGCCCTTTTCGTTCTACCTTGGGGTCTCGTAGGGGGGTTCGAACAAGGTTGGGGTGTCAGTACTTTCCTCCCTTTGGGCCCCCAGAGAAGGGGGAAACCGACGGGGTGCTGGCTTGGCGGAGTAAAAGGGAGTAGCAGAAACACAGCCACGTCGGGCGAAGGCGTCCCCCCCAGGTTTTACCGTGCCCATCGCCCTAAAAACCCCGCCCTGAAAAGAACCGTCTCCCTTTTCTGACGAAGGGGGACGAGAGGGCCCTTTTTGGGCACGGCGTGGCCTTGAAACTCAGTGGCGGCGACTGTGGGGTAGGGTCCGGGGCATAGGGGGGGCCCTGTCATGTGTGTAGCGCGCCTACACAGTGGTCGAGTCGACGGGTTGTTGGGACAGCGTGATAGTACACGGAAAACATGGGGGGAGCGTGTGCGCTGGGGGATCTGTTTGGCCCGGGGTGAGTACACAGGGGGGGTCTGTGTGCGCTGGGGTGAGTCTGTGTGCGCTGGGGTGAGTCTGTGTGCGCGGGGGGGGGCCGTGTTCGTGGGCGAGCAGGGAAGGGCGCGCCCCTGAGAGACATGCTCGTGGGTTGGCGTGTGTCCCCCCCCTTCCTGTGTGAGGGCAAAGGGGGGCCCCCTGAGAGAGACGTGTCGTGGGTGTTGGCGGTGTCCCCCCCCTTTCCCGTGGGGAGGGGCAAGGGCGCGCCCCCGAGGGGGAAAAGTGACTCGTGGGTGTTGGCGTGTGTCCCCCCCCCCTTTCCGTGGAGGGCAAGGGGGGCGCCCCTGGAGAGACGTGACTCGGGGTGTTGGGCGGGGTCCCGCCCTTTCCCCTTGGGGGGGAAAAGGGGGGCCCCTGAGGGAGACAGTGTCGTGGGGGTTTGGGGTGTGTCCCGCCCTTTCCCTTTTAGGGAAGGGCGGCGCCCCCCAGGGGGACATGACTCGTGGGTGTTGGGTGTGTCCCGCCCCCTTTTCCCCGGGGGGCAAGGGCGGCGCCCTGGAAAAGACAGGGACTCGGGGTGTTTTCGTGTGCCCGCCCTTTCCCCTGTGGGGCAAGGGCGGCCCCTGAGAGAGAAAGTGACCGTGGTTTGGGGGTGTTCCCCCCCTTTCCCGGGGAGGGCAAGGGCGGGGCCCCTGAGAGACAGTGACTCGTGGGGTTGGGGGTTGTCCCGCCCCTTTCCCCTGGAGGGGAAGGGCGGGGCCCTGAGAGAGACGTGACTTTGTACAAGTAATAGTGTGGAAAAAAAGCCCGGCACAGCAGTTCAGTGTTTTCCCCTTTAGTCCTTTTCCCACCCTCCATTGCCCCCAGCCCTAAATGAGTGACGAAGTGGGGGGTGGGGATGACCCCCCCCCCCCCCCTCGTTTTGTAACAATACGTTTTTTCATGTTTAGCATTTTAATTCAATATTTTATTATTTAGTTATAAAAAGCTAAAAAATATGCTGTAGGAGTTAGATTTTTTGTATCAAATAAAAAAAATTAAAAAAAAAATTAAAATTTAAAAAATCTGAATTAAATCAATAAATTATTTTTCTAATAAAATCAAAAAAAAAATTAAAAAGCTTTACGGGAGCACCACACACCCCACCCCTGACCTCAGGCAAAATTTTTGTTGACGTTGGTTAACTAGGGTTTTTACTTTAGAAAACTTTTTGCTGAAGCATGTAGTGGAGATATTTAAACTTTTTAAAGCAGATTTGGGTTTAAAATTCGGGGAGAGTTGGCGGCTCTTACTAAACGTTTGCTCTATAAAGTTCGTGTTCGTATAATGTGATGTTATCATTTGCGGAAACGAAAAAAGACACTTATTTTTATATATTAATACTTTGTTAGGTTACGTTCAGTTTTTTTAGTTTGATTTGGTAGATAACTTGGGGGGGAACTTTCCCCCCCCCCCCCCCCCCTAGTTAACTAACCTAACCTGGCCTTGATTTTAAACCCAACCACACGGGGTTTTTTTCCCCCATGTGTTTTTTTTTAATTTCAAAAGTGTTGAATGGGGTTAAAATAATTCTTTTTGATGATTTATGATGAGAGTTCAGGATACTTAAAAACTTAAAGCTGTTTCGTAGTCTATATGAAACCATAGTCATTTCGACACTCATTTAGTGTTGAATTTGATTACAGTTCCCAAAAGACCCAGGTTTGTAAGAAACCAAAATCAGTGTACGGAACAATAACAAATGGGACGAAACAACTTGTTACGAAACCCCGTAACCGCGTGAATTCAGCTAGCCAGACAGACGACCAGTACATATGGCAGACACAAGGCCAGTGCATAGAGGTGAATATTAAGTTACAGTGGTTGGATAAATATGTAGATGTATACTGTCATGTACGAAATAACTCTCGAGATGAATGTACGAAACGACTATGGTTTCGTATAAAAAAAACAGGATAATTTATAGTTTCACCCAACCAACGATTTTCTGATGCTCCTCATGTTTTTCTGGTGTGTTTGTATGTGTTTTGAACGAATCTGCTAATCGTTTCTGTCGCATTTTTTTTTATTTATTTATTTATTATTATTATTTTTTTTTTTTTTATTTTTTAACTGGGTAAAGGTTAGGTTAGGTTGGGTATGGGTTAGGTTAGGTTAGGTTTAGGTTATTTTTTTTTTTTTTTTTCCTCATTTTTGCAAAAAATAAATAAAAATGCGACAGAAACGGTCAGCGGATTCATTCAAAACACACAAAAACACACCAGAAAAACATAAGGAGCATCAGAAAATCGTTGGTTGGGTGAAACTATAATTTGACCCAAAAAAAAATTGTGTACGAATCTACTGGTGTACGAAACAACTGGTATACGAACTGACTGCACCTACCCCCCAGGTCCCCAAGCTTGTTTTGGAGAAGGGGGGGAGTATGGCAAACACTAGAATAATACCGTTGTTGTAATGATGAGATTGAATCATACATCAAAATGTGTGAATGTCATGGGTAAGATAATACCCGTAGGTAAAATATACGAACAATTGAATGTTACCGTCAACAGGTGGTCCTCTAGCTGGCTCTTACTTATAAGCGTATGTATTGCGGCCTTACTGTGCCCTTACTGTGCTTAAGTCACGTAATCACTCAAGAAATTAAATAAAACCATGAGAAATACAGTTACAGTTACCTGGTAACTGAAATATTTTGACTGGATATTGTCAACACGTCGCACACCTTACACACCCTGGTCTTAATTAATCTGCGCATGTATTTCGGCCTTACCGTGCTTAAGTCACTTAATCACTCGAGAATAGAAATAAAACCATGAGAAATACAGTGTAACTTACCTATTAAGTGAGATAAATGCCTTCAAAACTGCAAGGAGGGACTGGAAGTTTTGCGCTGACTGGTTCTTTCCTCTGCAACTCTCAGGAATCTTGTTAAGCCGCGGTCACATGAGCAACTTTTCCGTCAATATTCAGGCTGCAATTATTCAGCAAAGGCAACACCTTGCCGTGTTTTGGTCAAACGGACTTTCAGAGGTAGCAATAATTTGAATGGCAATTTTGGCTTCTCAAGATGTATCTGAAGAAGTGTCTTTGGAAAAATAGGGAGAAACTGGTTCACAAATAGGGTGGTGAATGATTGAAATGGATTCTTGTGTATAGAAGTGCGTCAGACATATAACATTCAACATTCAACATCAAAGTGATCAATAATAAGTTGGTATCCCCTAAAATTTTTAGTTATTAATAGACCGTCAACAAAGAAAATGTATACCAGCCATAACTCATTTAAATTTTTCTTGGTGTTTTGTATCCTTCAAATCGCTTAAAAACGTACAAGAGTGTACAGGGCTTCACAATTAGTCTTGTAATCGGTTCTTGCCACTTTGTAGCTATGTATTTCAGCTTCTGTATATTGAATTAGAGCGTGCATTAAAAATAAATGTCAAATAATATGCGTTTGTGGTGGGAATTTGGTGACAATATTCTGGCAAGAATATTGTGGTCAAGACTAACACGATGGTGTTCATTAGAACTCGCAATTATATCCGAGTTTGGGCCGCGTTTGCGTTGCCGGCTGTAATATTGCCAGAAAAATTGTCCATGTGACCGCACCTTTATTGTTTTAAAAAGTTCAGCTTTGTCCGTGGAAGGAAAAGTAGCAAGTTTTAAACGATAGAAATTCCCTTATATTCTTTTCATTTTTGAATATCCATTAATTACTCAAGATTAGGAATATATCATGAATTTCCTACGAAGGTCGGCGCGAAGACACGGGGATACCCGTGTCTCCAACCTTGACCGCCAACCGCGTCCCTGCTCTTCGTTCCAAAAGTACAGGGTATTTTATCCCTCTTATGGTAAGCGAAAGTCTGCCGTTCGCCGCGCTACCGCCTTGACTCTCGGTACGGGCCTCATATTTGGTCCAAATATCTCTACAGAGACCATGAAAAGTCCCTAACGTGTCCCTACGTACAGTGCCAATATCCCCGCGCCTGTCCCTACATGAAATAAACAAAATGTTACAGCGAGAAATGCACATAACGTTTTTTTAATAAAGTTCAACTTTAGGGACCAGATTAATGATGATCAGAAAATGTATATTATATAACGAGTTAAACATTGACTTTGCCTAATATTCTTCACTTACTACTTACTACCATGTGAATATACTATACAGTGAAGGGAAATGGTAATAATGGTGTACCCACTGTTCATCATTGTACAATATTGTAGTATGAAGGAAATGGCGAAATGGTGTACAACCTGCTCATCATTCTATTCTACACTATTGTATATAATTGCACGGAGACAATTAAGGTGGTTCCGTGAACCTGAAGTTGATACATGAACACGCTAAGTGACTTACCTTCAGCCATTTAGATCTGAAGCGTTGTTTTCTTGGCGGAGACTTGTCTTCTTTTGAGAGTTCGCCTCTTTTCTTTCTAGATTTTTTAGGTTTCCTTGCACCAGTCTTTTCCATTGTCTAATATTTTCTGAAGTCAAACTACGGAGGTAGAGTGACTGATCCCCACAAACGATTAAAACAGCTGATGTTATGATGTGTAAGGCCGTGTCACACGAGCGATATTTTCCGGCATCTTTTGGTATTTTGCTACCAAAAGATGCCCGTAGTGGTGGCAAAAAGTGCGCGTGTTGTCACACGGCGTTTCGGCTACGAGCATCTTCCTACCAGAGTAGCTAAGATCTGTATTCTTCTATCTTAGCTACTCTACTCCTACTAATATCTATAAACTGTCCTTCCCTGTTGATCACCATAACCTCCACATTATCCCCGTTTCTATAGTAAAAACGCACGCAGCCTATTAAATATCTGTTTTTATCAACATTTTCCGTCATAACTTTTCATCAACAACTCAAAACTTAACTATATATCTAAATAATACGTATACAAAATATAAATAACACGCATGTACAGTAGTGTGCAATTTAGTCCGGACAGTGATGAAATAATACAATTTGTTGTTAAATTGATGTTTATTCCAAAAAAACATGTCAATGGTAAGATAGATGATACATTTAATATGAGATCTAACCACCTTATGCTTTTACAAGCAGTTCCACTCGCTTTGGCATAGATTCCACCAAGCTTGAACACATGTCTGCTAGTTCTTCGTCATGGTACCAGGCCTTAATAACAGCACAAATCAGCTTCCGCATCGTCGAACAGTCGTCCTTCTCGATTCTAAGTTTGATTATAGCCCATAGATTCTCAATGGGGTTTATGACAGGAGAATTCCCAGGCCAATCTAGAATGGTTAGTCTACTTTCTTCGAAGAATGTGCGCATTTTTCGGGAAGTATGGCACGGAGCGAGATCCTGCTGGAAAATGCCGCTTCCATCAGGCAAGTCCCTTTGCATCACAGGAAGCAAGTGAGCCTCCAGGGCAGACATTTAGAGAGAGTTAAAGGGCATGGTGTTTAGCTTAACTAACTTCCTCTATTTATACAACCCGGAAGTCGCGGGGATTCTGGTACGAGATATGGGAGTGGCGCTACGGTGTCACTATGGGCTTCGATAGCTGATTAGCTGAGCGAGTACAATGGGGAGTTTTCTAATAAGCTCACGCTCAAGCCTGTTTCTCGCGCTCTCATATCCTCTGCCCTTTGAGCGTGAATGATCTATCATTTACCGTAAATTTCCTGTACTTTTCGGGACATATCAGAATTACCCTTCATACAAGAACTGAAACAGTTCTTAATAAAAAATGTAGTTTATCTTTGTTTCAGCACTTGAGAAATATTGCAACTATACTAAATCAATTNTACTAGATCTATGGCTGTTAGCTGCACTAGTCCTACAGCTAGCCTCACTTATTGTTGCTCAGGATAGAGGAACAATGTGGAATTGATAGCACTTTTAACTCCATTTCGGGGTGGTTGGCGCTTGGCCCCTTGTCGCAGGCAGCCACTCATTTATAGGGTATGCTATCTAGGTAGGTACAAGTGCTTGTGGGCCCTTCGGACCCATGTATGGATGTTTGTAGTAGTAGTATATATTAGACAACATGTGATTGCAAACTCCAATCGTGTTGTTGCTGTCGTTGGTCACTGGTCAAAGTGCCTCGGGGTAGACCACGTTCCGTGTTCCTTTGTGTTCCGTGTGATTCCAACACACACACACAAACGTCCATGAGTCTACTGAGTTTGTGGAATGCGGCAAGACGTTACCGCAGAGTTTTTCCTGTAATCTAATACTCCTAAATGTGTTTTTAGCCCAAAATCCCCCTTCAAAATTATTCAATCGACATGGGACCAAGCCGCTTACCACCTACGATTTATTTGCAATTTTTTGAGCCTACTCTCATCAAAATTGAATTTACAGTTTCGGCTACCCAAAACAGACAGACAGACACACACACACACACACACACAGACACAGCTACTCCTATAGTATATTATATATTATATAGGGTATGCTATCTAGGTAAGATTAATATATGGGGTATGCTATCTAGGTAGAATTATTATATACGCTATGTTCTCTAGGTAGGTTTTACGAAGAGATATACGCTCTTCTTTTTGAGGAAAACTAAATAAACGGTTCAAAACTCAAGGGAATTATGAAGGTGGATGCCAGTCAATGATTACACTGACTCTGGTAAACTCTGGAACTCTCTCCCTGTTTCTATTTTTCCCCCCCTGCCTTGCCCCCCCCCCCCTTTCTTTATTCTCTTACTGTCTTCTTTATAGGGACTGCCAACTAGCGGGCTTTGTGTTACCTTTATTTTTTGTCAATGGCCAGTCCTTTGTGATGTCAAAAAAACAAAAAAAAGTTCCTCCTCCTCTTTCCTCCTCCTTCTTCTTCCTCCTCCTCCTCCTCTTCCTCCTCCTCCTCCTCTGGTCTTCCATGGGCAAAACTTTTCTCTTAAAGTCACGTAAAGAGAATATTGATAGTAATAATATAAAAAAAAAAAAATTTTCTTGGGAATATTTACAGTGTGCCTGTCTGGTTTTCCGTCTGTCTGTCTGTCTGTAAAA
>JACEEZ010023840.1:0-10000 GCA_016584305.1 Chionoecetes opilio | reverse complement strand
ACTACTTCGTGTAGGTCTCCCGGTCTCTTGTAGCTTCCTTATTTTCTTATGTTACCAGTTACCAGTTACCAGTTGACAGTGTACGTGGAATTAGGAAAGTGTACAGTACCTACGTAGCTATATGATTGCGAAAAGTATGGTTTGGGAAGCGTGGACTTAAACTCCCCATATCCACAAATATCTATGAAAAAAGGGGAAAAAACCACTATCCAACCCTTCATCTCACACACACACACACACACACACACACACACACAGTTAACATAGCCTCCCGGTAAAACACTTAAAGAAGATGAATGCTATGACAGAAAACATATTTTTCTTCTCATGACCTTTGTTTGACGCTATCGTTTCATAGGTCCTCTTCAACTTCGTCTCCTTAGTTAACAATCTTGTCAACTCTTCCCTTGGCTACTCTAACTACCTATCTACCTACCTACCTATCTACCTCCCTACCTACCTACCTCCCTATCTACTTCCCTACCTACCTATCTACGTATCTACCTCCCTACCTACCTCCCTACCTACCTCTCTACCTCCCTATCTACCTCCCTACCTACCTATCTACCTCCCTACCTACCTCCCTACCTACCTACCTACCTCCCTACCTACCTCCCTACCTACCTCCCTATCTACCTCCCTACCTATCTACCTCCCTACCTACCTATCTACCTCCCTACCTACCTATCTACCTACCTCCTTACCTATCTACCTCCCTACCTACCTATCTACCTCCCTCCCTACCTACCTACCTATCTACCTCCCTCCCTACCTACCTACCTACCTCCCTATCTACCTACCTACCTCCCTATCTACCTCCCTACCTCCATACTTACCTATCTACCTCCCTACCTACCTCTCTACCTTCCTTGACACACCTTCACATTTTTTAAGGCATACTTCACTAAAGTAGTTTCTGACATTCATCGTAGCCTACCATGAAAACCTACAGAAAACGGTCGTTGTGAGAGAAAACGTACCTCCTTTTCCTCCTTTCAAGGGATACTACTCTAATCTTTCACGCCAGATGAGATCGTAGTAACTCATATTCCTGACTAAAACTACCATTAACTATCCTTTCTAAGCATCTATTGAATCCATTCAACCCTGATTGACACACTTAAATGTCTCCCAGATGGTTTATACACCCACTTAAACCCCTGAAAGAACTCAAAACCACGTAAAATGTACACGCAGACTCTCCCATCTCTTCACTCTACCTACTTGCAGTTCTAACTTTCGGTATTTCTAAATTTGATATATCTTATTATTCTTAGGCAACCTCCCCAACCATCTCTTTCTGTGATCTCCGTACTTTCTAGAACCCCTGTAAAATAGACAAAACCCACACAAACAAGCCACAACCCCCCGTAAAACCCCGTAAACTAACCATAACCCCCGTAAACTAGCCAAAACCCATGTTAAATCCCCCATAAACACACCAAAAAACATTTAAACTAGCCATAATTCCCCTTAAACAAACCCAAACCCATTTAAACTAGCCATAATCCCCCTTAAACAAACCCAAACCCATTGAAAATAGCCATAATCCCCCTTAAATAAACCAAAACCCATTGAAAATAGCCATAATTCCACTTAAACAAATCCATACCCATTTAAACTAACCATAATTCCCCTTAAACTAACCCAAACCCATTTTAACTAGCCATAATCCAACTTAAACAAACCCAAACCCATTTTAACTAGCCATAATCCAACTTAAACAAACCCAAACCCATTGAAACTAGCCATAATCCAACTTAAACAAACCCAAACCCATTTTAACTAGCCATAATCCCCCTTGAACAAACCCAAACCCAATTTAACTAGCCATAATCCCCCTTAAACAAACCCGAACCCATTTTAACTAGTCATAATCCCCCTTAAACAAACCCAAACCCATTTAAACTAGCCATAATCCCCCTTAAACAAACCCAAACCCATTTAAACTAGCCATAATCCCCCTTAAACAAACCCAAACCCATTTAAATAGCCATAATCCCCCTTAAACAAACCCAAACCCATTTTAACTAGCCATAATCCCCCATAAACACACCAAAAAACATTTCAACTAGCCATAATCCCCCTTAAACAAACCCAAATCCATTTTAACTAGCCATAATCCCCCTTAAACAAACCCAAACCATTTTAACTAGCCATAATCCCCCTGAAACAAACCCAAACCCATTTTAACTAGCCATAATCCCCCTTAAACGCACCCAAACCAATTTTAACTAGCCATAATCCCACTTAAACAAACCCAAATCCATTTTAACTACCCATAATCCCCCTTAAACAAACCCAAACCCATTTTAACCTAGCCATAATCCCCCTTAAACAAACCCAAACCCATTTAAACTAGCCATAATCCCCCTTAAACAAACCCAAACCCATTTTAACTAGCCATAATCCCCCTTAAACAAACCCAAACCCATTTAAACTAGCCATAATCCCCCTTAAACAAACCCAAACCCATTTTAACTAGCCATAATCCCCCTTAAACAAACCCAAACCCATTTTAACTAGCCATAATTCCCCTTAAACAAACCCAAACCCATTGAAACTAGCCATAATCCCCCTTAAACAAACCAGAACCCATTTTAAATATAATACAATAAACTTTAAAATTCGTCCCTCAAATGCAAACACCTCAACAGCCAGGGACGCAGACAGAAATATAGTTCCGGGGGGGGAATGACTAACCATGAGAAAATTTAATAACACACATTTCACCCTGCGCGTTGATGCCTGGTTAAATCACCCATCTTGCCTCCCGTCCTCCCTCCAAACATTAACCTCTTCTATTTACATCCTGATCATAGCAGTCCTCCCCTCCATATTATGCACTGTTTGATTCATCTCTTGGCTTTGTCCATTCTCGCACAGAAAGTATAAAGTAAGTTTTATAAAGTATATGTGTCAATATACGTAAGACTTTCAACTCAGAATTCCTCCGTCCTACCGTCTACCAGCCCCCTGTCCCCTGTCCCACCGTCTACGAGCCCCCTGTCCCACCGTCTACCAGGCCCCTGTTCCGCCGTCTAACAGCCCCCTGTCCCCTGTCCCACCGTCTACCAGCCCCCTGTCCCCTGTCCCACCGTCTACCAGCCCCCTGTCCCCTGTCCCACCGTCTACGAGCCCCCTTTCCCACCGTCTACCAGCCCCCTGTCCCCTGTCCCACCCTCTACGAGCCCCCTGTCCCACCGTCTACGAGCCCCTGTCCCACCGTCTACCAGCCCCCTGTCCCACCGTCTACGAACCCTGTCCCACCGTCTACCAGCCCCCTGTCCCCTGTCCCACCGTCTACCACCCCCCTATCCACCGTCCCACTTCCCTCACCTGGCGTTCAAGCTGGAGTATCGGAAGTTCACAGTCTCGGTAATCTTCTTAAGCCGTCTGGTGTCGTCGTGTTGGTAGACGGCAATCAGGCGCTGCGTCATCTGGTTGAAGAGTTCCAGCTGGTGTTTGTACTGATGGATCTCAGCGTGGAAGCCCTGGGGAGGAGACAGAGAGGTGTAAGGTATAGAGGCTGATAGACGGTAGTTTTTTTTAGTAGTAGTTTTAAATGGGTGAATAAATGTTTTGGTGTAGTGTGGGAGCAGAGTTGATAGAGGGTGTTTAGGTGTTTGCATTTGTGATATGAATTTTAAAGTTTATTGATTTATATAGTTTACGGGGTTTCTGTTTTGTTTACGGGGAATTATGGCTAGTTTAAATGGGGTTTGGATTGTTTATGGAGGATTTAGAGGTTATAGTAGTGGTAGTAGTAGTGGTGGTGGTGGTGGTGAAAAGCATGAAGTGTTGTGAGAGATGATAGAAAGATAAAGTAATGTAAATATAGTGAATGAAGATATGATTATTTTTTCTTTGAAGGATAAGGAATAAGGAAGAGATGGAGTGGAGATGAGTGGAGATGAGTAGGAAAATAATGATGATTGGCGATAAAAATGAAGAAAAAAAATAAAAAAAATTTCCTTGATCTGCACTGACATGTCCTATACACCTCCTCCTCCTCTTCCTCTTCTTCCCTCCTCCATCCTACAAGCCAGTCTCTCTCCTCCTCTTCCTCCTTATCTTTACCTCTCTTCTCCTCTTACAAACCCAATCCAAAATCTCTCCTCCTCCTCCTCCTCCTCCTCCTCCTCCTCCTCCTCTTCTTCCTCCTCCTCCTCCTCCTCCTCCTCCTCCTCCTTTATTTCTCCCTCATGACGAATTACTGAGCTAAGGTGGAAGAGGAAAAAAAGGAAGAAGAAGAGGAGGAGGAGGAGGAGGAGGAGGAGGAGGAGGAGGAGGAGGAGGAGGAGGAGGAGGAGGAGGAGGAGGAGGAGGAGGAGGAGGAGGAGGAGGATTTTACATAGGATTACATAGGAATAACAAACACCAGGCTAGCTATTGGTCCATAACGAGGGTATCTGCTGAACTACATACTACTAACTATCAACTACTTGTAAGAAAACAGTTGGAAAATGATACCATGTCCCTAAAGAGGATAGGAACATGGAAGTTTCATAGTGCAGAATGATAGGATATGAAAAATACTAACTACAACTACCACTAACACTAATCGATCCGGGGGACTAGATATGAATTCGCACTATCAATACCCATTTACTTTACAGTGCGCGTTTTGTATCTAAAATATCGAAATTTGCTGATGACACCAAATTAGGCGGTAAAGCATATATTCGAGAAAACTGCGAACTCATACAAAGTGATCTCGACAAACTATCAGATTGGAGTGATAAATGGCTATTAAAATTCAATTCCGATAAATGTAAAGTATATAGGCAACGATAACCTCAAATATAACTATCAAATGCAAAATAAATCGTTAACTGAAGTACAGCAGAAAAAGGATTTAGGTGTCTTCATCAGTAATGATCTGAAAACCAGTCCGCATTGCCTAGCTGCCAGTAAAAAGGCGAATATGATGTTGGGCTTTATTAAACGTAACTTTGAACATAAAACTCCGAAAGTAATGACACAATTATACACGTCCGAGGAGGAGGAGGAGGAGGAGGAGGAGGAGGAGGAGGAGGAGGAGGAGGAGGAAGATATGGATTCAGAACAGAAGAAAAAGATGAAAGGGGAAAAAAAAAGTTGCAAAAATGATAATCTTGCAAGTAGAATAGTAAATATGAGAGAGAGAGAGAGAGAGAGAGGAGAGAGAGAGAGAGAGAGAGAGAGAGAGAGAGAGAGAGAGAGAGAGAGAGAGAGAGAGAGAGAGAGAGAGAGAGAGAGAGAGAGAGAGAGAGAGAGAGAGAGACCACACTCCACTAACATTCTTACTACCTCTTATTTTACTTCCCTAGCCCAGTCCTTAGTGACAAAAAAGCAAAAAAAAACCAAATTCAGCAGAAAAAAAAAATCTGCTGGGAAAAAAATACTTCTGCTGCCCGTACTTCCTGCTCCTGCTACCGTACCTTCTGCTCCCGAATCTGCTGGTCCAAGACATCAGCGGTCCTTGCTACGGTGGCCCTCCTCTCGAGCCGTGCCTCCATGCGCCCCAGCCAGGCCCCCAGCTCCCCCCTCTTGGCATCGAACTTGTGGGTGTCGGCGGCATAGCATGAGCGGGTTTTCCGGGCCAACACGACGCTATTTGTCTATCCCGTGTTCCGTAGCTTGGATACGGGGAGGGGGGGGAAGAAGATGTTGTATGTTAGTGGGTTAGTAGTAGTAGTAGTGGTAGTAGTATAGTTAGTAGTAAGGGTAGTAGGTGAAAGTAGTGTGGTGGTGGTAGACTTTTGTTTTTTTTATGGGGATTTTGTGGGGTTGTGGTAATGGTGGGGTAGCTTTGTGGGTGGGTGGGGGGGGGGGTGGGTGGGTGGGTGGGGGGTGGGTGGGTGGGTGGGGGGGTGGGGGGGGGGGTGGGTGGGGGAGAGAGAGGAGAGAGAGAGGAGAGGGGAGGAGAGAAAAGGGAGAGAGAGAGAGAGAGAGAGGAGAGAAAAAAGGGGGGAGAGAGAGAGAGAGAGAGAGGAAAAGACTCATTCAAATAATATAAATAATGGAGATAAGGGTTTATATTAAAGGGTAGAAAAAACAGAAAAAAGATAAAAAAAAAAACCAATTAGCCAGAAGATAAGCTCTCGTTTTTATAAGGCAGTTTATGTTAGTTGTCTTTGAAAGGTCCCGTTCTTGTGAAGACGGGTACGTTTTTTTGAGTGTTTTTGTGGGGTGACTGGCCGGATAAGAGAGAGAGAGAGAGAGAGAGAGAGGGGAGAGAGGGAGAGAGAGAGAGGAGAGAGAGAGAGAGAGAGGAGAGGGGAAGGAGAGAGAGAGGAGAGAGAGAGAGATTCCAAACAGACAGACGGGCAGAGAGAGAAAAAGACAAAGGAGAGACAGGCAGAGAGAGAGAGAGGGGGACATAGAGAGGCAGACGACAAAAGGGAGAGGAGAGAGAGAGAGAGAAAAGGGAGAGGGGAGGAGAGAGGGGGAAGAGAGAGGGGGAGAGAGAGAGAGAGACGCCCGAATGAGGATTTCCCAAACAGACAGACAGGCAGGAGAGACAGACAGACAGACGACAGAGAGAGAGAAAAGGAGAAAAGGAGAAGAGGAGAGGAGAGCAGGAGAGGAAGAAGAGAGAAGAGAGAGGAGAGAGAGAGAAAGGAAAAGGAGAGGAGAGAGAGGAGAGAGAGGGGAAAAGAGACTTCCAAACAGACAGACAGGCAGAGAGAGACAGACAGACAGACAGACAGACAGACAGACAGACAGACGACAGAAGACAGACAGAAGAGAGAGAGAGAGAGAGAGAGAAGAGGAGGAGGAGAGAGAGGGGAGAGAGGAGAGAGAGGAGAGAGAGAGAGAGAGCCCGGTGGGAATGTGAAATAAAAAAAAAATTATGAAAATACATAACCAAAATATAAAATTCCGAAAACCCAAATAAAAAAAAAATATATATAGTGAACCAAATTAAAAAAAAACAATGCAAGACTAAATTTAAAACCAACAATTGAATAAAGAAAGAAACCGAAAATCATGGTTTTTGGGGCCCAAAAATATCACAAAAAAATTTTGATTAATAAAATACAAATAAAATACAATAAAAAAAAAATTTGTTTAAAAAAATACAAATAAAATACAAAATAAAAAAATTTGTTTAAATAAAATAAAATAAAATACAATAATACAAAAATTTGTTTAATAAAAACAATAAAATACAATAATAAAAAAAATTTGTTAAAAAAAAACAATAAATACAATAATACAAAAATTTGATTAAAAAATACAATAAAATACAATAATAAAAAAATTTTGATTAATAAAATACAAAAAAAAACAATAAAATAAAAAAAATACAATAAAAAAAAAAAACATCTTAAACAGCCGCTAAAATAACTAATTAAAAAAACATAAAAAACTCCCTAATAATTATATCTACTTGGCAGACAAACTAATACAAAAAAAATAACTAAATAATTACTAAACAACAGGATATAAAAAGTGATTTGTTGTGTTAAAATTGTTTTTGTTAAAAATTTTTGATACTTAAAAAAGCACTTCAGGTGTGTGTGGTGGTGTTGTGTTGTGTGTTGTGGTGTGTGTGACTGTGGGGTTTTGGTTTGTGTGTGGTGGTTGTGTGTGGGTTTGTGTGTGGTGTGGTGTGTTGTGTGGTGGTGTGTGTGTTGTGTGTTGTGTGTGTGTGTGTGACTTTTGGGGGTGTGTGTGTGTGTGTGTGTGTGTGGTGTGTGTGTGTGTGTGTGTGTTTGTGTGTGTGTGGTTGTGATTCATTAGTTGATTTTACAGGGCCAGAGCGCGCTCGTGTGGCCCCGTCTCCATATCAACATTTTTTTAATTTTCACCCTTGTGGTTAGTGTTGGGGGAAGCCACCCCCCCGGAAGCGGTCAAAAACCCCCGGGCTAAACCGGACCCATTCATGCTGGGTGGAAGGGGCTCGGGTTTTAAGGAAAAACCCATCGTTTCCCCACCCCCGGGGATCGAACCGGGACTTCCGGTTGTGAACCCAGCGTGCTATCCCTTAACCCGGATACCTGCCATAACATGATACCGGTTGGTTTTGGGTGTGTGTTGTGTGTGTGTGTGTGTGTGTGTGTGTGTGTGTGTGTGTTTGTGTGGTTTTGTGTATGTGTTTGGTATGGTTGGTGTTGTGGTGTGTGTGTGTGGTGGTTTGGGGTGTGTGTGTGTGGGTGTGTGTGGTGGGTTTTGGTGTGTGTGTTCTGTTTTCCTAATTATCTAAGTAAACGAGCGGAAAAAATCAAGGGGGAAAGGGCCACACAACCACACACACCCAAAACACACAAACACACACCAACACACACACCACAAAAACCACACACACACACACACAGGTTTTCAGTTCAGCAGTTCCAAATTTAAACACAAAATATAACCAAATAAAATTAAATGCAAACAAACAAACAAACTAACAAACAAAAACAAACAAATGGAAACTCATCACCACCACCACCATCATCATCATCATCATCACCATCAGCATCAACAAACTCGGTCACATTACTATAGTCGCCACACGTTAAGTTGGCGAAAATGTGGCCCTTCACTCCCCCTTCCGAACGCACGGGATTGGCTGAGGGGTTGGGTTTGTTGGGGAGAAGCCTTACTCCAAGTTCCCCCCTAAACCCCCCCAAACACCCAACACCTCAGCCAGTCCCGTGCATTCAGAAGGGGGGAGTGAAGGGGCACCATTTTCGCCACCTTAACGTGCGGCGTGTAGAGGTTAATACAGTGACATCACACGCCACATCACCACCACCACCACCACATCAACAATAGGGCCACACCATCTGACTTCCTAAATGTAGGTTATACTGCCAAATTTTGGGAAGAAAGGGGCCCCAAAACGAATTTTTTGAAAAGGGGCCCACTCAAAATTTTGAAAAAGGGCCCCTTACTCAAAATGTTCAAAACCACGACTATAATTTTGAACAAAGGAGTCGAGCCACTCAAAAAAAATTCAAAACCAGTCTTAATTTTGAAAAAAGGTCACACGTTAAAAATTTTTAAAAGGGACCACACTTGAACTTTCTTATATACCTCAGCGCCACAAATGTTAAAAAGACGTAAAACTCAAAATTTTTGAAGCCCACGTCTTAAATTTTGAAAAAAAGTCACACGCAAATTTTGATAAGGGAACCATCTTTGATTTTTTCTTATATACCTCACCCCTAAAAGTTTTTGAAAAAAAACGTAAAACTCAAATTTTTCGTAGCCCACTTCTATAATTTTGGGAAAAAAAAAATAATATGCAAAATTTTGAAACGGGACCACAATTCAATTCTCACCACCATAAATTTTGAAAAAGGCGCCACTCAAAATTTTCCAAACCCTCCTGCCTAAATTCTAAGACGAACCCCTGTGTAAAAGTTGCTAATACGGTTCCAGACTCAAAAGTTTTTCAATAACAACTTAAGAATTTCTGAAATGACAACAACCTTCTCAGAATTTCAAAAAAATGACATACTGGTTAATTAATGCTTTAGTAAACAACACATATTATTAGTTTTCAAGATCACAATGGCAAAACAGTTTAAAGGGCCACACACACACACACACACACACACACACACACACACACCAAGTCAAGCCACACCCACCAATTCACACATCCCCACCCACAAAGAAAACCCCACTAACCACACTATAAACCCCACCCAAAAAAACAGGTCACACTAGCATGTATAACTACCACAGGGGCAATTATTAGACCACACTAGAGCCACATAGGAGGGGACTAGGGCCCGGCAACAGGGATCCAAGCCACCTAGCAGAGATGTGGCCATAAATCACACGTAAAGGGCCCCACTAAGGTTATTTAGGCCACACTAGCAGAGATGTGGCCACTATATCACACTCAGGTCACACTAAGGGTTACGTAAGGTCACACCACGCACACCCCGGGGTCACAGTTTCCCAGGTGACCCCCCTTACCCTTTGAAACACGTCCAGGTGGTCAAACAGGGACGGGAGTGGGTGGGAAATTTGTACACTGCCGCGTCACCCCCGGCGGCGCAGTGGGTGGTCC
>JACEEZ010023839.1:0-42644 GCA_016584305.1 Chionoecetes opilio | reverse complement strand
AAAAAAATTTGCGAAATTTAAAACTTTTTTATGGGGAATTTTTTTCCCCCATTTTTTTTTGGCCGGGCCCCCCAAATTTCCCTTGGATTTAAAAAACCCTTTTTAAAAATTTCACATTTTATAATTTTTTTTTTGGCCGATTTTTTTAAAAAAATTGGGATTTTTTTTGATTAGTATGCCAAAAACCAAAAAAAAATTTCCCTTTGTGGTTACTAATTATAATTGGAATTGAATGCATCGGAACCCGTTCTTTTTAATCAATTTTAAAGGGTTTTTGGCCCCGGACTTTTTTTTTTAAAAATTTTTCCTGTTTGGGCCCCCCTTGAAAAAAAAAATTGGGGCCGTTGTTCCACTTTTAAGACAATAATGGCGTTCAAACCTTTTTAAAAATTCCCCCTTAAGCAAGCTTAAAAACAGTTTTTGGGGCGAAATTTTTGGGGGCGAGGTTAAATTTTTCTGAGACGCGCGCGGAAAGTGTCAATTGGGGCGAAAAAGGAAAAAAAAAGGAAAGGGGGACAATGGGGGAAAGGGAGGCAAAGTGGGGGGATTGTGGGGGGGAGATTTGGGGGGGGAATTGAATAAAAACTTCCCCACTTCACGCGTCGCTCTTGCCTTCTAGGTTTTCTTCTGATTGATACACAATAATAACGGGAAAAATATGATGCCTGGGAAGATAACTTCAAACATTCGTTATTAAACTTATAATATCATAAAAGTCTTTCCCCTCGCCCCTCAACTATAACCTACTTGGTTTATTTGGTTTAAAAATTTTTTACAGAATCAGGCTTCTATACAATTAATATAGAAAAAACGTTTTTAAATATTATACTTGTGTTTTTTAAGTCAGGGGAAAAAACCATTTTTTTTTAAATTGACCAATTTTTCACCAATTGGATTAAAAACTACCAGCCCCCTTTTATTTCTCCAGGGGCTTTTCGAGTTGCAGTTCTCCAAATTTCCCCCTCACAACTAAGGTTCAAACGTGAAAAAAAATAGAACAAAAAAAATACTTTTGGTAATTCAAAAAAAAGGCTGTATTAAAAAATATATACAGTTATGACCATAACCGTACAATACAATACATAATTTTGAACATTCAAACAAGTGTTAGGTAGGCTTTTATAGGGACCCGTAGGTCCAAGAAAGTGAAATATAATTATTTCAATTTTGGAGGTGTTTTTTTTATGAAAATTGAAATTTTGGGGTGGTTTGACCTCTTCAATTTTTTGGTTTGGGCCTTTTTGCTAGGGGCAAAAATGGATTTTTTATTTTTATATGCAAAACATAGCTTAGCCCCGCTAAAGTAAGGGTTCATTTGCACCTATCACAATTCTTGATCGTCTTTTTCGGGAGGCTTTTTTCCCTTTAAAACCAAATAGTCCGGCCGCTAAGGCCCAATTTCAAGAGGGGGGACAGCCGGAAAAAGCCCCAAAATTTTTTCAGGCTTCTACAGGGCCCCTAGCTATGATTTTAAAGGGGGGAAAAAACGACCCAATTACTCAAACCTCTATAACCATTTTGTGATAAGGGCTAATTTTCATTAAAAAAAAACTTGATAAAATAAAGATTCGCCTTTAAGGGCAAAAAAAATTTCCGTATAGCAATCATCCACATTTGTTTTTTTTTTTTATCCCTTTTTTACTTCAAGATCACACTTTTAAAATTTTTTTACCAGGAAAACCGTTCTATTACAAGGGAAATTTAGGCTTACATTTTTATGCCCATAAATTCTTACTACTGTAACTTAGTTAAGGATGCAACATGTCTGCTAACTTTTTTTGTTTTTAATTTCCCCCATCATGAGCAACTGGAAACCTCTATGAGAGTAGATTGGTATGGGACGGGGACCCGGACAACAGTACAAAAATCAACCCGGAGAAAAGGGGGAAAAGGTTACGAAGAAGGTGGCACCAGACCAAGGTCCCAGGCAATTTGGGCCCCATTTCCCGCGTGACCCCACAAACAAGGAGAACTCTTCCATTCTATAGAGAAATTGTATCCACACCTTCCCCGACGGAAAACAGGTCTTTGCAAAATTGGGGCTCTGTATCTGCAGTGGGGACGACCATCGATGCCGCCATGTACCACGAAGAGGCAGACCAAAATTGTGGTCCTCACAAAATGCCCCAGAGAGTGGATGCACCCATGCTTGGGACGCACCGTGGATACTGCGTTTTGAAAACCTCATCGGGGTATCACTTTTTTAGCCAGCAAAATATCCATCGGGTACATCTGGGTGCCTTCGGCAGTGGCAAGAACTTCCCTTTTTCCCACACATCAATGCCCTCTGTAGTATCTGGGGAAAAAGGAATCCCCCGTACCAGTGTTTCCCCAGCTTCACAGGGGGTGATACGACTTCTTCTTCTTTGGAAAGGGAAAAAACGGTTTGGGAAGCATGGGGGGGCCTATACCGAATCACAGATGCCTTCAACTTATCGTAAACATCCACATGCACAAACACCCCTGGGTTGCCCCGGATTCCAGACTGGGAAAGTTTCACAGTGTTAATATACAAGACCCCCCTCTGGTGTCGGTGAATGAACAGAAAGGAACTGTTTGCCAGAAAAACAGAACGATGGAGAACATTCCCCCAACTCAAAAGGCCCTGCTGCGCCACCAACGTCATGTACCAGCTGGCATCTGGGCAACCTGCCCCAGGCCCCCAAAAACAGACACCAAATGCTGAAGGCTGCGGTTGGACTGGTGCAGAAACAAAGTCCCGGGTTTTTGTCTGGAGCTCGCAGCCCGCGGCAGCAAAGGCTTAAATGAACTTGGAAATGTGTCGCAAAGGCTGAGGTTGTGGCGGAGATGTTCATGGGAAGAAAGCCCGCTGGAAATGCCCGAAATGTGCAGCTGCAAATGTGAAAGTAACACTAATTACAATAGAATCATACCTGCATTGTGATCTGGTGGGTTAAAAAAACATGGCATTCCTCAGCGTACGAAGAACATATGTTTATAATGACTTAATGAAAACTTTTTTTTCATAATGCACCGTCAGTAGATTAACCACTGTATTTTGAATTGCAAGGAGTATGTTTTAATTCGGTTTGCTAAAAATACTGGCATTTCGCGATGTCCGCAGGGGATTTAAATCGAATAAATATTGAATTTTGTTTTTTTTACAGCCATATTGGAAAATTTTGTTCTGGATTATTAAAAAATAATAATAAGATAACTTGCATCCAAAAACATTTTCCTTAGACTATTTTTTTAAAAAAAAACCCCTTTACCCTAATTCCACATGCGGAAAATCTCAAATAAAAAGAAGCGTTCCTTATAGCCTCTGAGTGTGGGGTCATTTTCTCCCCTCTCAAAAAACATAGCTAGGGGCCTGTAGATGCCTAAAAATTTTGGTGCTTTTATCCGGGATTTCCCCATCTTTCACTAAACTGCCGGCTACAAGTGGGGCGGCCCCCAAAATAACGAGCTCTGATCCCAAATTGGCCGCCTTTGTTGGCGGGGGACGAGAGTTTGTGGAGTGAGGTGCCTACGTATCGCGGGTGATGGAGGGGAATCCTTTTCCAAAAACTCAGCGGCCCGGGGGGGGTTTACAAACGGGGGGACCCGTAGAGACATTGCGAAGGTCTGACCCCTGGTGCTTGCCCCGTGGAAAAATCAAAACGCCCAGTTTGCACCTCCATGGGTTTTTATTGACCGGGCCCTGACCAGAAGGGTAGATAATTTTTTTTGGGAAGAAGGTTTTGAATGGTGAGAGACAGACAACTAAGCAGTAAAAGAATTTGTGGAAAAATATGGACAGGCTGTTTGACATAAAGGGCCTGCCCCACACGATCTTCCTCTGCAAGGGCCAGGAAACCCCTGCTCCAACCCCCCCCTTTTGGCCCCAAACCATCCTCACGCAGTCAGATGATGGGGTTGCAGCCCAAAGGCCCAAACAGCGTGACCTTCTACGTGCGGACGGGAATGGTTCGCACACTCAAAATTGTCCTCCTCTCCTGATGGCGAGTCAGAGTGAGGACGACCGCAGGTTCGCCGGACCAAAATTTTTGAAGCTGAGGGTGCGAGGAGTAGGGGGGACACCAGGTAAAAATCGTATCACACCCAACTAAACTTGTCAGCCACCAGCTTGCAGACCTTCGCTGGCAGCCTGGCCATGTCGAGCCGGCATTCACCTTTCACTGTCCGGGGATCAATCCAGGAGATCCGGGTCACCGTACGGGGTTTTTTCCGGGAGTTCCTGCCCCCAACTCAAGACCGAAAGGCGGAAGCGGGACAAGGCTGGGCAGCAGGGGTGGGGCGCAGGCCAGAGCCCCGGTTCTCCGGGCTCGGGCCCACCACCGGGAACCATGCCCTGCTTCGGTTGAAGGACATGATGGACCGTTCTGGGCCCAAACGAGGGCTGTGACACTGTGATGTGTGCCTGTGACCAATAAATCAAAAGAGCTTACCCGCTAGTCTTTTGGGAAACTCAATTGATGATATGCAATAAACGGGAAAAACCGGACATGCGTACTCATTTAAGCATTATTCGATAAGGGTACAATATAAAAGTGAGATTTTGCTAGTAAGATGCTAAAATGCAAAAATGGAAATAAAAAAAATCGTCTTAGAATTCCTTTTTACATGGGAAATTTGGCAGCCAAAAGTTGAAAAAAAAATTTTTTGCTATACGGCGTACCCTATACTAGGCTATTGTGGTCGGTTTTAAACACGGATTTTATTTTAACCTCAATCACTGTACCATTACGTCTAAAATTACTGTACGGGGATGATTTATTATGCATCCTAGAGGCTGTTCTTTAAAGTCGTTGGGCCCCTTCGTTTACTTCACCTCCGTGGGTAGGGCTAGCGTCTAGGGCTACGAATCTGCGGGCCTTTTCGAATCCGGGCCGGTCAAGTGGGGCGATCACCAAATAGCTGTTTTTCCTCCTTTGGGGGTTGAAAAATGGGTACCGGGGGAAGGAAATGTGGTAATTCGGATGTCACACAAACCCTGTGTCCCCGGGGGGAAAGAGTCCCCCCCCCGCAGGCTCAAAGGGCTAAAGCCACGGAGAGACCCGAAGGCCCCGCGCAGCATAGCGTAGCCCCCCTTTTTTCATTTACTTATGTGCAATAATTTTTGCCCAGTTCACTCTTTTTCTGCTCTTTAAATACCCTTTCCATTCACACAAAGAAAGGGATTTCACCCTTTATAACTTACCTGAAGAATGGCTGGTACTGAGGTCTGTTCGGAATATGGGGGAAAATTTTAATAACCGTCCCTTCCCCCTTTGACTGAAATAAACACCCCCCTGTATAGATGCTTATTTTATTTCAATCTGCAAGGTTCCCGCGTGACTCAGCCTTGGTTAAATCACACGGCCGCTATAAAAATTTAGTGCCTCAAAAAAGTCTAGGTCCAGTCAGATCCTTTCCTGGGCGCTACCTTGGATATACTAAGCCGCATCACACCCTTGATTACAGCTGGATAAGTAGTCCCTGTGTAAGGAACAGGTACAGTTTGCATGAATTACTGCATATATGGATACGAAATGCTCTAAATTCGTACCACATCAACCTTTCTGATATATTTAAGCATATATGTTGCATACTAATCATATAGGGGAGTATATTGATGTTTCTAAATACTCAGCGAGTTATTGCGACATCAGTGACGTCACACATAGGCAGAGGGTTCAGTTCCCTGGCGGCCCCGAGCATAGAAGGTTGTGAAGATGGTGACTTGTAGCTACTGCAATTTTACTTGGAGTGTAATAACTAGAGCATATTGATATAGTACTCCCTATACCGTCTTCTGTTACCCATCAGAGAGAGAGAGAGAGCGCACGCCGCCGCACGGGGAGTAAGCGACGTCAATATACATAGCTGCTTCAGCCACGTGCCGTTAACACTACAATAGGTACGTTAATGTGGAGACAATAAAGGATGTATTATGTTCATGGTCATATTACGGTTACTGTATGTTATGGGCATTGTCTAATGAAAGTATTCTGTTATTCCAGTCGCCAGCATTGTCTTCATGGAATAAACTTCATGAGCATTACAAATGGTTTCAATACCTATTTATGCTGACGACTATTCGGCCCTGGCTGTGAAACCTACCACCTGACCCAGCTGTATCCACTGCTTTACACGGCTACAAGCAACCATGCCTGCCGTCAGTTGCCCTGTGACTGGATGCGAGTTTACCACGGAAGACCGGATGCAGCAATCGTGGTACAACTCATACAGATGCACTCCACAGCAGAACACAGCATCCCACAAACGGTCAAGGTAGAGAAAGTCAAGAGGCCCACAATATCATCTGGCGGATCAGGTGAGGAATGGTCTTACTTTTTGACTCGATGGAAGGAGTATGTCTCGGCTACAAAGGTCACAGGACAGGAAAAGATCATACAGCTGCTAGAATGCTGTGAAGATGGCTTACGTAGAGACCTGACCAGATCCGCTGTTACAAGTCTGGCAGAGGCAACAGAGGAGTCTGTGCTTGCAGCTATGAAAAAACTCGCTGTCAGAAAAGAAAACGCAATGGTAGCTAGATTCACATTGCATAACATGACACAAGATCACGATGAACCAATACGTACCTTCGGAGCTCGTATCAAAGGTCAGGCCAATGTATGTAAGTTCGTGCTACAGCGCCAGAATTGTAATACTGATGTTCATCACACAGATGAGATCTTGCGAGATGTGTTAGCCAGAGGTTTGAATGACAGTGAAATACAGCTTGACCTATTGGGGAACCCTAACCAAGAAATGCCCCTTGAGATGTTCAAATTTATTGAGGCTAAAGAAGCTGGCAAGCGCTCTGCTATCACACTTACTCACTCACAAGGCGCAGCCGCCACTCACAGTCTTTATAAAAGGAATAAAACACAAGTCAGTGCCACGTACCCCACCCAAACGGGAAAACAGTCTGGACACGAATTCACCAGGTGCCTGTTCCTACTGTGGTAGAAATGGTCATGGCAAGAAAGCTCCACCCCACATAAGGAAAAAGGTGTGCCCGGCATTTAATCACACCTGTCGAAGGTGTAACAAGCTACATCACTTTGCAGTTATGTGTCGCAGTATGTCCAGCGGCTCTAATGCAGCTGCAGCGGATGACGAGGGAAGCGTCTTCCAGGCCCTTTGCAGCATCCCATCAACCACCTCTGAAGACACGGGACAACTCCAAGGTACCACTAGCACCCTTATATCCAATGTCAGCCAGGATGGCAAACAAGCTATCGGTCGTTCATTGACACTGAGCCAGTATGACCAGATTTCGGACTGCTGGGGACAACAAGCATCACGTGCACAACCAATCATTAAGTTATCCGTGTCTGCATTGGGAGCGGACTACAGAGACCTGGGATTTCCATTGAAGGCCACCACACATACCATGAACCTCCCAGTAATGGCCGACACGGGCTGCCAATGCTGTCTTGCCAGCATGGTGATGAGTCGTCGCCTTGGCCTCTACAAAAAAGACCTCATCCCAGTCTCCATGAGAATGCATGCAGCTAACAACGAAGGTATAAACATCCTTGGTGCAGCAATCCTCCGCTTCGCTGGAACGGACCGACAAGGGAAACCAATGGAAACTAGACAGGTGGTGTTACTGTTGTATGTCACGGATGATTCTGACAGAATCTTCCTCAGCCGCGAAGCATGTCTAACGCTTGGCATGATCACCAACAACTTCCCGACAGTAGGGGAAGTCATGTCATCAACCCTATCCCAAGCCGCAGACTCATCCGAAAAAGGATCACTACCATGCTCCTGCCCACACCGTCAGTTACCGCCACCAATGCCAGACACACTGCCCTTTCCACCCACAGCTGATAATGTTCCCAAAGTAAAACAGTGGATGATTAACTACTACAGTAGCAGCACATTCAATACATGTGAACACCAACCACTAAAGATGATGAACTCCCATGAGATTAATGATCAATCCAGACGCAGAGCCCACCGCATGCCACAAAGCAATCCCAGTCCCCATTCACTGGCGTGAGAAAGTCAAAGCTGGCCTAGACCAAGACGTAAGGCTTCGCGTCATCGAACCAGTCCCCATTGGCGAACCTGTGACTTGGTGCCACCGCATGATTGTATGTGCAAAGAAAAATGGTGAACCACGACGCACAGTGGATTTTCAGGCTCTGAATGCCTATGCAAAAAGGGAAACTCATCACCCCCAAAGCCATTCCATCAAGCCCGTTCAGTGCCAGAGCAAAGAGGAAATAAGTTCTTGATGCCTGGAATGGGTATCATAGGTCCCTCTACATGCGGATGACCGACACTACACAACATTTATCACACCTTGGGGACGGTATCGCTACTGTACGTTGCACCACAAGGATACATTGCATCGGGCGATGGCTATACCAGACGCTATGACCAAATAATCGCAGACTCCACGTTATCATACACTACATACACTAAGTGTACAGATGATACTTTAATCTGGTCAGACACCATCGAAAGCAGTTTCTTCCAAGTTGCAGAATGGCTCAACATGTGCGGTCACTATGGCGCCACACTTAACCCAGAGAAATTCGTGTTTGCACAAGACACTGTTGAGTTTGCAGGGTCTTAAATTACACTCGACACAGTTCAACCCTGCGGTGCATACCTACGAGCCATACGAGAGTTCCCCACGCCCCGCAACATCAGTGACGTACGTGCCTGGTTTGGTGTGGTGAATCAGGTCAGCTATGCATTTAGTATGGCAGATAAAATGTTGCCGTTTCGCAAACTACTCAAACCCTCAACACCCTTCCGATGGGATGAAGACCTAGATGAGCTGTTTGAGGAGTCGAAAGCCGCCATTGTGAGTGACATCAAGGAGGGTGTGAGGATTTTTGACAAGAACAAACCGACTTGTCTGGCAACAGACTGGTCCAAAGCAGGAATCGGATTTTGGCTCTTCCAGAAACACTGCCACTGCACAGGGCAAGAGCCTTTCTGCTGCAAAAGTGGTTGAAGAACCACCCTCATTGGCAGCCGCTTCACCCACCCCGCAGAATCCAGATTTTTTTATATTTTTTTTTACATTTGTCCCTATAGCGCCTGTAGGCAGTGGTGACCCAGGGCTCGGATGGTAGGCTCTGGAGGTTCACTTGAGGGTTGTGATGGTTGGCCCTCGCCCGTGGTGGCGCAGGCAGGATTTTTATAGTGACGCCTGTGATTAGAGGCTCATGCCGCCCCCCTGTGTCCTCCGATGCACTCGCAATCGAAGGTAGAGTTGATGGGCAGGGCATGTGGGTGTTCTTAGGCCACTCGACGGTGCAGAAAGGTTTTGGGTTTCTTCGGGGATCGAACTCGGGTCACCGAGAACGCCAGTCGGAGACGCTAACCACTCCGCTATCGCCTCCCCCAACCAGTAGGTCATAGGTAGATATGCACCAATAGAGGGGGAAGCCCTGGCTGTAGCAGATGCCCTGGAGAAAGCCCGATTTTTTGTACTGGGCTGTGAGAGGCTCACCATTGCAGTTGACCACAAACCCTTGCTAAAAGTCTTTGGTGATCGATCTCTAGAGGACACTCCCAAGGCACGCCTCTGTAACCCTAAAGAAAAAACATTGAGGTACAGGTTCCAGATGGTCCACATCCCTGGGGTAAAAAACATATTAGCAGATTCGGTGTCAAGACACCCCAGTGGTTCTCAGGTGCCGGAAAAATTGCAACTCCGCGACCACATTGCATCCATCAAAATCACCTCACCATTGATTGAACGAACCTTCATTCCTAGCCGGTATACGGGCAGTGGGCACTAGTTATAATAGTGAAATTGATGATGGCCTCCACCAGACAGCAGCCCTTGCCTTACAATGTGTGGCTATCACATGGGAGAAAGTCCGCGAAGCAACTGCAAGTGATGAAAACATGAACGCGCTTTTACAACTGATTGAGCAGGGCTTTCCCTCCTTCCGCCATGACCTACCGGTAAACCTGCACGAATATCACCAGTTTCATGATGACCTGTACACAGTGGATGGTGTTGTTATCTACAAGGACCGAGTCTTCATATCCCCTTGCCTGCGCAACACAGTAATCCAGACTCTACACTCGGCCCACCAAGGAGTCACATCAATGATGTCAAGGGCAGAATCATCCGTCTTCTGGCCGGGTATCACCCCTGCCATCAAAGATGTGCGTGCGAAATGCAACCATTGCAACAGAATGTCACCCTCTCAGCCAAGTGCACCCCCGATGCCAACCACTGCCCTTCTATATCCCTTCCAGTGCATATGCGCCGACTACTTCCAATACCAAGGACGCAGCTGCTTAATCATCGTGGACCGCTATTCCAACTGGCCCATAATCGAAGCTACAAGTGGCCACAAGGGGTTAATCAACTGCCTGCGACATACCTTTGTGACCTTTGGAATTCCAGATGAGTTGGCAAGCGATGGAGGACCTGAGTTCACTGCAGCATCTACGAAGGCATTCCTCCAAAATTGGGGTGTCCACCATCGCCTCAGTGCCGTTGCCTTTTCCCACTCTAATTGCAGGGCAGACGTAGGCGTAAAAACTGTCAAGCGTCTTATCACTAGCAATACGGGACAACGTGGTGAACTGAACACGGATGCCTTGCAGCGTGCCATCCTGCAATACCGCAACACCCCGGACCCTGAGACAATTAAAGATATCGCCCGCTATGTGCATTTTTGGTCGGCCAATAAAGGACTTCATCCCCATATTGCCTGGGCGATACAGACCTCACCCACTTGGCGAGAGACATTGGAACAAAGGGAAGAGGCACTCCGAAATCGACACATGAAAATGGCTGAGAGATGGACCGAGCACACAAAAAGCCTACCCCTTCTCAAAGTTGGTAACCATGTACGCTTACAGAATCAGACAGGCCCACGCCCAAACCGATGGGACAAGACAGGAGTTGTGGTTGAAGTAAGACAGTTCGACCAATACGTTGTTCGTGTTGATGATTCGGGACGTGTTACACTCAGAAACAGAAAATTCCTTCGCCTATATGAACCAGTGGTCCCATCAAGACAGCGACTAAGGAGCATTGAAGAGTACCTACGTCTTGTGACACCCCGCCCCAGGTCATCACCGTCAACTATCACTGGTCCACCCAGCACTCCGACGAACAGGATCAATCAGACTCCACAACCCCCACCAGCAGCAGGCGTGACTCCGTCTCCGCATGGTCGCCCTCCAACAACAGTTATGCCCCTTAATTTTTGGCAACACCCAACCTACAAAACAGCAGCAAGACATGCCGCTAACCCCCAGCAATGCCAGTGAAGAAGCACCCGGGCCGGTAGATGTAGATGACCATACTCGGCAGCAATCGTCGACCCCAGCCGAGCCCCAGAGAACCAGCCGTCCCCCCATATGGCATAAGGACTATATATTATGTAACTCTTTATCAGTCTTTATTCAGGGCCTAAAGACATTGGGGGACGTAGAGCATATTGTAGCTTACCATCGGCGCCATTTGCCAACCGTCACGGTGCATCTTAACTTTGAAGGTAAGTTGAAAAGCCTATTTACTCATATATGAAGTGTTTAATGATGTGATTATAATGCTAGGGTACATTGAGGCCTTAAATGTATGGTGATAAATTTTCTGGGGATTTTCCTTAGATGGCTAGTGATTTTTTCCCAGATTGCAAAAACAATTTCCTCTACTTTCTCAAGTCGTATCACAGCTACGCATGTGACTCGATAGTGAAATGTAGCCTTATTTGAAGTGCTTAGAGGCAAAACACTATGATATGTGTCATATGTGGTTAGGTAAAGGCAGGGTAGGATATTTTGAAACAACCTTTACTGTCACGTGGCAGTTAAAAAAATTATATGTAGACAAGAGACGGATGCACAACAGTTAACACAACTTATGTAAGGTATGGTTAAGTAAGTTGGTTCTACTGCAGCTTGATACAATACGAGCCACGTAGCTATAACCGTTTACAAGATGTAGATCTGACCATTTGCAGTATCTACTATATCCCTACATCAGCCGACAGGGGGTTATAGTGAGGTTAGGTTAGTAACTTTTAGGGGTTATGGTGACGTTAGGTTAGTAACTTTTAGGGGTTATGGTGACGTTAGGTTAGTAACCTTGAGAGGTTATAGTGAGGTTAGGTAGCTTGTAGGGGGTTATAATGAGGTTAAGGTAGCAACTTGTAGGGGGTTATAGTGAGGTTAGGTTAGTTACTTTTAAGGGGTTATAGTGACGTTAGGCTAGTTACTTTTAAGGGGTTATAGTGAGGTTAGGTTAATTACTTTTAAGGGGTTATAGTGAGGTTTGGTTAGTTACTTTTAGGGGGTTATAGTGAGGTTAGGTTAGTTATTTTAGGGGTTATAGTGACGTTAGGCTAGTTACTTTTAAGGGGTTATAGTGAGGTTAGGTTAATTACTTTTAAGGGGTTATAGTGAGGTTTGGTTAGTTACTTTTAAGGGGTTATAGTGAGGTTAGGCTAGTTATTTTTAAGGGGTTATAGTGAGGTTAGGTTAGTAATATTGCGGAGGTTATAGTGAGGTTAGGTTAGTAATATTGCGGGGGTTATAGTGAGGTTAAGTTAGCAACCCTTAGGGGGTCCATGGGGGGCGCAACCCCTCTAGATATGAAGGTAAGGTTTTTATTGACTTCCTATGACCAGTAAGCTTGGTGGCCTCAGGGGAAAAACTTAGATTTTGGGTAGGGAAGGCAGACACGACTCATTTATTGCTCTCCCAAAATTGTCCAAATCTATACATATATAAATTAAGGAAAAATTCCTAACAATGGATATCTAGGGAAATCCCTAATTTAGGGAATTTCCGTAGTTTTTTGCATATAGTGACTTGATGATTTTTTTGGGGAGCCATAAATCACATATATTTGCTTCCCTCACCCAAAAAACCGTTAACCCGCCAGTTCCCCAGGCTTGTTGGCTATAGGTGGAAGAAGAAAAAGATAGGGGTGATGGATTTCTTCAGAATTACCGGAATATGCATACTATAGGAGTGGACATCACAACACACAACAGTGTGGAGCTGTGGTGTACGGGAGGAAGATCGTCGCTTTCATATGGATAGGGGACGTCATCAACATGGTGGCCGCTCGTTCCTCTATCCTTAGACAATTAAAGCTATTTCCTTTTTATCTCAGCAAAAGATATACTTTACTTGATCAAATATTATTGTTACGAAGGCAGCCAGTGCCTTCATCGGGGTTTGACGTCATTCGCGCCAAAAAATCCTATTGGCCGCGGCATGGTACCCTCTGAGCGTTGAGTGGCTTGCTTGTGGGAGCCGTGGGGAAGAAAGGAAACAGAGAGGGTGCCGAGCTGCACTCCCGGCAGTCAGGACAGAGGCGGGTCGAGAGCGAGACGCGCGCCGAGAGGGAGACGCCAGCAGCCAGGGAACAGAGGGGAACGGCTGTGCCCAGTAGAGTGTGTAGACTCCTGGGCCGTAGGGAGGCACGTGGGGACTTCCTGGGAGAGGAATTCCCCTGTGGTTTGCGGCGCTGGTGTGGGCGGCCGCTGGACTGTTCCTGCAGTTGTGGCCCCGGTGTGTGGGGGGGCGGCGTCTCCCGTGGTAGGTGACTGCCTGGTAGTGTTGTGGCTATGTTGTGCCTATGTAGCGTCTCCCTACGACGGCCGGAAAAAAAGGTCGGGGGTTGTGACGTGTTCTGTAGTGTCTGGGAGTTGTAGTGTGTTACCTAGTACAGGAAATAAGGACGGACGCAGGTTTTACTCTTGCCCTGCCTGAGCTTGTGTAGTGACCTTGAGCTTTTTACTGTTATTTACTTGAATATAACACAGGAAAAGGACCCCTGTGTTTGCCTAAGCTCTTCCCCTGAGTGGTGGGATAGCCAGGACAGTAGAAAACAGCCTGGTAAGTCCTCAGTTTGACAGCACGAGCCCGGTAAACTTCTTACGAGTCCGTTGAGTTTCAAAATTAAATAAAAAAATCATATATGTTTTTTGACTTCATGAGAAATTACTCCACCAGGAGAGGGTTTTACAAACCTTTGCCCGCGTCCCTTTTATTGATATAATGCATTGGCTGAGGGGGTTCCCGTAGAAATTTTTTGTACCCTAAGTTTGTCCTCTAATTCATGAAGTAAACCCTCTATAATTCGATATAATTTGGAAGAGGCCTCGGTCGCATTAGCCGAAAGTGCGAATTATCCGATAGTTACCTCTAGCCCCCCACCACAATAACAATTCACTCAAACATGCCAAAACAGCACAGATTGTATTACTTGTACACACAGTGGTCACTGCCACACGTTCCCAAGGTGGCCTAACACGACTCTCCTCTAACCACGCCACAACTGGCCCAATATCCGCGTCCTGTTGCTGGGCCAGCTCAAGGTCTTGCCTCCACGAGGTGGCACTGACATGGAGGGAAACACGGTTACATATTTGGTTTGGCTCACGTTGGCTGCAGTGTTTGCAGTCAACAGGGCAAGGGCGTCGACTCAAACTGTCTGCATTACTGTGCACCCGGCCCGGACGGTGCTCAATTTGGTAGTCATGCTGCTCTAAACTTGCCCAACCACCTGGGAAGCTGGATTCTTAATTCTTAAGGGTTTTCAGCCACTTTAGAGCAGCATGATCGGTCCTGACCGTACACTTGGCACCGTACAAGTAAGAGTGGAAGTGGTCCATGCTCTGGACCACCGCCAACAGTTCTTTCCTGGTGACGCAGTAGTTCCTTTCCGGAGCAGAAAACTTGCGACTGTAGTATGCCACTACACGTTCCTGCCCGTCCACTAGCTGGGAGAGGACAGCTCCCACTCCTTCAGCACTGGTGTCACAATCCAAGATATATGGTTTCGTAGGAACAGGGTATGTCAATACAGGGGCGTGAGTGAGTGCCTCCTTCAGCTGCTCGAAGGTCGCCTGGCACTCATCACTCCACAGGAACCGAGCTCCTTTTCGTGTCAGGTGATGAAGTGGTGTGGCTATATGTGCGAAGCCCTGCACGAATCTCCGGTAATACGTGCAGAGGCCCAGGAAGCTTCGCACCTCCGTTACACTACGGGGAACTGGCCACTCCTTGATGGCTTCTACCTTCCCGGGGTCAGAAGACACCCCATCCCGGCTCACGATGTGGCCCAGAAATGACACCTGTTCCTGGAAGAGGCAGCCCTTCTTGGGACTGAGCTTCAAGTTCGAAGCCCTAAACCTGTCCAGCACTTCTTCCAGCCTTCCCAGCACCTCCTCGTAGATGCCTCCGTACACCACCACATCGTCCAGGTAGACCAGAGCCGATCTCCACAGGAGGCATCCGTACCGCTCATCAGCCTCCCAACCGGTTGGCGGGGAGCGTAAACCAGGCCAAAGCTCATGACCCTATAACTGTCCAATTCATGCGCCGGATGAGACGGATTCTTTGCTTGCCTGCTCTGCCATGAGGACCTGTGGTACCTGGACTTAAGGTCCAGGGTACAGAACCCACGTGCACCCACCAAGTTACTCACAACGTGTCGTCTATGCGACGGCAGCGGGTAGGAGGTCTTGGTTTGTAACTGCGTTGAGCGCCTGTAGTCCACACAACAAAACAGCATCGTCCTCCTTCTTCCGAAGCAAAATATAACAGGTGGGGACGACCATGGTACACTGCCTTAGAACTTGTTCACGAAAGAACATCCTGAGCCCGCAGTTTCCTCCAACAGAGCTGTCTCAATCTCCTTCCTTCTTCGCGTGGTGCTATCCTGCCGAGGCGGTATGCTTAATGGGGAACTGGGCTATTGTCACCCGTGTGGATGATGGGCTGGGCGAGCCCGGTCCTAGCCCCAAGTCGTGGTCACCCTTTCGAGAAACACGTCCGCATACTGCTCCAGCAACCTTGCCCTGCTTGGCAGCTGCCTGGGTTAAACAGCTGACCACTCCTCTGCCAGAGGTCCTGCAGAGCGGGCGGGCTATCCCTGTGTGTTCTTTCTGCCGACCAATAGATTTAAACCGTGTAGCAGTCCGCGCCCGCACAACCTACTTCGCGCCCATTGACAGATAACTGTCCCGCCTCCTTTGGCCCGCAGAGTGGTCAATGGGGCCAAGGTCCAAGAACCGCTATTGCTCTGATGGAGGAAATCCAGGCCAAGGAGATTTTCGTCCAGGTCGGCTACTATAAAAAACAATGTAGTTGCTCCTTAGGTCATCAGCCGACCTGTGTCGCAATTCTCGCCTGTTAACCGGTCCCCTAATTCGTTGCAGTGGCCTGTGAACGGCACCAGCTGTTGTTTGGGGGGCATGGAAGTTAAAGGTGGTACCCAAGTCCGCCTGTACGAACGGTCGCTCGGCACGTGTCTACAGTCAGGTTACAGGGGCCATCCCGTTGGACTTGTCCGTACCGCACGGGGCCTGGCGCCAGTAGCGCTGGCCACTTTACCTGGAGCTGGAGGCCATCTCTAGAGCGGCTGGGGTTGGGCCCCCGCTCCAGCCAGACAGAGTTTACTGCGGCCGTCCCGATGGCAGAGTAGCGTTTGTTGGACACGCACTAGTGCGGTGACGCTGCCCACAAGCACACCATCCCAGCCGGCACACGGCTTTGTAATGGTAACGGCCGGCTGTTAGCCCTAAGGTGAGGTGTAGATGAGGTGCTTTGGCGCTCTGCTCAAGGCATTCCTCTCCAGTTGAACTTGCTGTCACAACGGGAAACAGTTGCCGTGAAGAGCTCCTGGAGACGACTTAGGCTAGATAGGGGCGATGGGGACGTGCCCCTTACTGGCCTTAAACATGGTTTTCCTCGGTCTGTGTGTCGGGCCTTCCACCTCCCGACTAGTCCTTAAAGAAGGACCATTCCAATCCGGGCAGGCGGCTTGCTTGTAAGTCATCCACCGTTGGCCTGCGAATGTATCTCTTTATTTGGGGATGGTTCACCGATCACAAATTGGTCCGGAGGGAGAGAAGTGATCATGTTCTCCCTTGCCTACGCTGTACGCCCGACGAACTAGCTGCTCCAAGTCCTCCTGATTAGCCAAGTGCTGGCAACGACTCCCCCAGGATTCCTTAGTCTGGCCCTGAACTTGGCTTATTTATCCTCTGATGGGCGGTGTCCGTACCGCCTCTCTAGCACCGCCAAGACGCTTACTGTAGGGAGGTCTGCTTCCAGTCGGGCACTGTTCAACAACCCCAGCCCGAACCCTCAACGCTCCCACAAGTGGCAACAGCCCTCTCATATTGTTACATCTCCAGGCTCGGCCACACAGCCTCAAACCGTGCCCGGTAGGCCTCCTAGGACACAGTACCGTCAAATTCTTGGGACGCTTTCGAGACACCCTCACAACCTCGACCGACGAGTGTAGGGATACTGTACGACTTATGGGATCAGAGAACGTGGCGGGGGGTGTACAGTGTTGAGGGAGGCGTGGGAACAGCACTTTCGGTGTCGCACGGGCAGACGGCACCTGACGGAGCACGCCGCACCTTGGGACCCAACACTTGCTCCACCTCACTGTCTGAAAACCAAAAACACTAGCCGGCAACTACACCGGTTCCTCCTTCACAGTCACCCTGCGGCCACCTCCAACATGCCCTGATAACCAACCAGCACCACACCAGTTACTAATGATTGTTAGGTTTTCAAGTCACTGGCCAGCTGCCCCATTTACCTTCACCTCACTTTCAACGGCTCAAAACTGGTTATCAGTTGTAAGCACTTAGTGTCCTTTTCTACCGCTTCACACTTCTACGAATGCTCGTTCAGGACCTTATTTATTCAGGCCTTGCTGGGGCGTCGAGCCTCACACACGCCGCGTGCAACACTGTCAAACACGCTTCTGTTTGTCTGGCAATGGCTTTCTCTTGAGCAATGTATTACCGCTGTGCTCGTAATCCCCCAAAATCGCAGCCAGAGTTAGCTTGTTCAAACAATTTTTTTTTTTCCCCCCCGTGCTCCAGTTGGTGTGCACCGTATCCCTTGGACGCGCCTGCCGTACCTCTAGGCCCGTGCCCTATCCACTGGCCCACACTCTTCGGCGCCGACCAGAGTACACAACATCAACACATCTGACACCACTGTTACAAACCCGCTCCCACAGCCGCCCATCTAACCTGCCTCCCACACTGGGCCGGCCTCAGACGCGTGGGAAGGAGGGGCTGAGACCGGTTATGTGTTTAGCCGGGACCGAAGATAATGAGTACCCTTAGGCCTTGAGCACGGGCTCCCCACACTGGCACATCACCACCACGGCACACACACACATAGGCACAGGCGGAATAACATAATCACGTCCTTTCCAGACTATATTGTACTACACAAACAGCATAACACCCACCGCGAATAGGCCCAGTCACTTGTCGACTGTCGCAGCCACACTGTATTCCAATTGTTCCTCCACTATCTCCACTATCACTGCAGTCACTGTTATAACGTCTAATAAGTTCCCAGAGTCACTACATCCTCCTGGTCGTCCTCAAAAACCCCACCACAGTCTTCCTTATCTCCTCGTCACTGCTCTCTCCTCTGTCTTCCCGCCCAAACACACCGCATCCTCCGCTCTTGAGGCAGAGTTCTCCAGGAGCGCGGTCGTAACAATATAATATCTATTAACATATACACGTTATGGTCTACAATTATTGTTATACATGGTTAGTTTCCCGACTGAGTGCCTGAAGGATTTCTACAAACATTCCCTTCCTTGAGTCTACTTTGAAATTTACAAAATTTACAAGGCAGGCAGGTGTGGACAGTCCACACCTGCCTGCCTTGTAAATTTTGTAAATGTCAAAGTAGACTCAAGGAAGGGAATGTTTGTAGAAATCCTACTGTAACAGTAGGAGAGCTGTAGGAGTGGATCCTCCCCAAACATGTGAGACATACTCCATACATGGGCGGATAAGGCCCCTGTAGAGAGCAAGCAATTGGGAGGGAGAAAAAAAAGGACGCAGACGCCACAGGACACCTAACTTCCTAGAAGCTGTTTTAGCAAGAGATGAGATGTGAGATTTCCAGTTCAGATTTTTAGTAAAGGATAGTCCTAGAATGTTCACTGTAGAAGAAGGAGACAGTTGAGTGTCATTGAAGAAGAGGGGATAGTTATCTGGAAGGTTTTGTCGAGTAGATAGGTGAAGAAATTGGGTTTTTGAGGCATTGAACAAACAAGGTTGCTTTGCCCCAATCAGAAATTATAGAAAGATCAAAAAGTTAGGCACTCGGTGGCATCTCTCCGTGAATCACTTAGTTCCTGTTGAGTTGGACGTCTAATAAACGACGTTGAAAAATGCAGGGTAGAATCATCAGCGTAGGAGTGGATAGGGCTTTGAATTAGACTTAGAAGATCATTAATGAATAATAGAAAGAGAGTGGGTGATAGGACAGAACCCAGGGGAACACCACTATTGATAGATTTAGGAGAAGAACAATGTCCGTCTACAGTAGCTGCAATAGAACGGTTTGAAAGGAAACTTAAGATGAAGGTACAGAGAGAAGGATAGAAACCGAATGAGGGTAGTTTGGAAATTAAAGATTTGTGCCAGACATAGATGCCATATATATATATATATATCATATATATATATATATATATATATTATATATATATATATATATATATATATATAAATATATATATATATATATATATATATATATATATATATATATATGTATATATATATATATATATAATTATAATCATATATATATATAATATATATATATATATATATATATATATATATATATATATTAATATATATATATATATATATATATATATATATAAAATATATATATATTATATATATATATATATATATATATATATATAAACTATGGTGCCGCTCCCCCCCATATATACCTGTGGCCCCCCGAGTCAATCAATCAATCATTGGGTGCATACGTCGGGGGGCGCATCGCCTCGCCCATCCTACGACGCCACTCCCGGGGGTCACCACGCGCGAGTCCCCATGCAGGCTCCCTTCCCATACCAAGCAACTCTTGACAGGAAGCATCAACTTGCCTCAGCCACGAGCCTTGTGGTCGCCCCCTTGGCCTCCTCCACGCCAGATTGTCTCTTACGGATACAACCCGATGGGAAGGATGGGTTTCAGGGTAGCGTGCCACATGCCCATATAGCCGAAGTTGGTGCTGACGGACAATGCATGTAATAGGCCTCGATTCACTCTCACGGTGCAATCGCTGATTTGACACGTAAACATCCCAGCGATACCCCATGATTCTGCAAAGACACTTATTGCCAAAGGCATCGATTCGTCTCTTCAAGTCGCTATTTAGTGTCCATGTCTTACAACCATAGAGTAAGACAGGGATCACAAGCGACTTGAAGATCCGGATCTTTGTCCTCCTGCACAGTTACCGACAATGCCAAATATTCCTACTGAGCGAGTCCATAACACCGTGGGCTATGCCATTCCGCCGTAAATCCGCCCCGGAGTGCCCCCGCTGTAAATCCGCTGGCCCCCAAGTGCCCCCCCATATTTGCCTGTGCCCCCCGAGTGCCCCCCATATTTACCTATGCCCCCGAGTGCCCCCCATATTTACCTGTGCCCCCGAGTGCCCCCCATATTTACCTGTGGCCCCCCGAGTGCCCACCATATTCACCTGTGCCCCCTGAATGCTCCCCAATATTTACCTGTGCCCCCCGAATGCTCCCCCATATTTACCTGTGCCCCCCGAGTCCCCCCCATATCTACATGTGCCCCCCGAGGCCCCCCCATATCTACCTGTGCCCCCCCGAATGTCCCCCATATTTACTTGTGCTCCCCCGAGTGCCCCCCCATATTTACCTGTGCCCCCGAGTGCCCCCCCATATTTACCTGTGCCCCGAGTGCCCCCCCATATTTACCTTGTGCCCCCCATATTTACCTGTGCCCCCGAGTGCTCCCCATATTTACTGGTCCCACATGAGTGCCCCCGATATTTACCTGTGCCCCCCGAATGCCCCCATATTTACTTGTGCCCCCGAGTGCCCCCCCATATTTACCTGTGCCCCCCGAGTGCCCCCCATATTTACCTGTGTCCCCCGAGTGCCCCCCATATTTACTTGTACCCCCCGATGGCCCCCCATATTTACCTGTGCCTCTCGAGTGCCCCCCATATTTACTGTGCCCCACGAGTGCCCCCCTATATTTACTTGTGCCCCCCGAGTGCCCCCCCATATTTACTTGTGCCCCCCCAAGTGCCACCCCATATTTACCTGTGCCCCCCGAGTGCCCCCCATATTTACTTGTGCCCCCGAGTCACCCCCCATATTTACCTGTGCCCCTCATATCTACATGTGCCCCCCGAGTGCCCCCCCATATTTACCTGTGGCCCCCGAGTGCCCCCCCATATTTACCTGTGCCCCTCGAATGCTCCCCCATATTTACCTGTGCCCCCCAAGTGCCCTCCCATATTTATCTGTGCCTCCCTCGAGTGCTTCCCCATTTATACACCCCTTGTTACGTCACTGCGTGCCTCCAACAGGGAAGACACGGGCTAACTCGAGCCCGTCAGAGAGATGCGTTGATGTGCTGGTGGTGTGCGGTGATCGGTGGCAGCCTAGTGCGGCGACGCTAGGCTCCCGGGCAAAATGATGGGTGGCGAGAGACAGCCAGCTGTAGCTGTGTGTGTACTGTGGCGGCAGTGGCGCCAGGCACCTCCTTTGAGTTATCTTTCGTAATGAATTGTATTTCTTCCCTTTCGGTGAATTGCCACCTACAAGTCATTCTTTGAAAGCACACGTCTTGCGTTTATTCTACACGACTTACCAGATGACTTCACTTATGGCACCCAGTCCAATTTTTCTTAAACCACTTAATTATGGCTATACTAGGAAGTGGTTGAAGTGTTCATGTCAGATGCAGGATTGAAACCTTTTCCAGAAGGTGTTGCAGTATACTGCACTTGTAGTACACAATGTGCCACTGTAAATGCATATGTCAGAACACCACACCAAGAGTCTCCTAAACAGGGTTGAGTCAAAAGCTTTTCGTCTCATCAACTCCTCTCCTCTGACTGACTGTCTTCAATCTTTAAATCACCGCCGCAATGTTGCTTCTCTTGCTCTCTTCTACCGTTATTTTCATGCTCACTGCTCTTCTGAACTTGCTAACTGCATGCCTCCCCCCCCTCCCGCGGTCTCGCTGCACAAGACTTTCTACTCATTCTCATCCCTATTATGTCCATCTTCCTATGCAAGAGTTAATCAATATCTTTACTCTTTCGTCCCTTTCACTGGTAAACTCTGGAACTCTCTTCCTGTTTCTATTTTTCCACTTTCCTATGACTTACATCTTTTCAAAAGAAGAGTAAAAGACACCTCCCGAACTAAATGGCTCACCCCTCTTTTTTATTTTATTCTCTTACTGTTTTCTTTATAGGGACTGGCAACTAAGCGGACTTTGTGTTAACCATTTTTGTTGTGCCCTTGGCCAGTTCCTTGTAAAATAAAAATAAAAAATAATAAAATAAAAAATATATATAATTATATACTGTATATATATATACTAGCCGCAAAGCCGCCCTCCGGGCGGACTTTTTGGCTAGCTCCTGCGAGGGCTATTGGTGGTGGGCCTTCGGCCCACCACCTGTGTTTGGTGGGCCTTCGGCCACCAAACACGGACTCTCCAGATAGCCCCTTCTAACTTTCCTGAAATCATGGATGTAGAAATGTATGTATTCCCCCCACCCATTCACTCACCCATTACCCATCACCCCCCACCCATTCACAATCACCCATTACCCATCACCCCCCACCTATTCCCTCACCCATCACCCCCCAACCCATCACCCCCACCCATTCACTCACCCATCACCCACACCCATTACCCATCACCCCACCCATTCACTCACCCATTACCCATCACCCTACATCCTCAATCCATTACCCATCACCCTACACCCTACATACTTTCCTCAATTCTCGCAACCCACTTTTTTTTCACAATTATCGCTAATAGGCTGCTAAAAAAAAAAAAAAAAAAAAAGTGATCGAATCATCTCATATGTGGGCTTATGACCTTCCCCTGGTCAACCCGGTTCCAAAAATGTGCCATATGAGGTGATTGCGCCACGGGGGGTGGAACCTATACCAACACACACACACACACACACACACACACAGACAGACGACAGACAGACACACTTTCGCTTATATTTACCATTACCCATCACCCCCCACCTATTCCCTCACCCATCACCCATCACCCCCAACCCATTCACCCCACACCCATTCACTCACCCATCACCCCACACCCATTACCCATCACCCCACCCATTCACTCACCCATTACCCATCCACCCTACATCAAGGTTTCCTCAATTCTCGCAACCCACTTTTTTTTCCACAATTATCGCTAATAGGCTGCTAAAAAGAAAAAGAAAAAAAAGTGATCGAATCATCTCATAAGTGGGCTTATGACCTTCCCCTGGTCAACCCGGTTCCAAAAATGTGCCATATGAGGTGATTGCGCCACGGGGGGCGGAACCTATACCACACAACACACACACACACACACCACACAGACAGACAGACAGACAGACAGACACACTTTCGCTTATATTTTTTATATATATATATATATATATATATATATATATATATATAATATATATATATATAAAATATATAATGTACTGTACTATGTCGGTTAGCCCATATTTGGCAACTGTAATGGCAACTCTCTCCTTGACTTCGCCTATAAATATGATTGACGCGTGACCTCCTCTTTTAGTCTCATGCATCTCACTCGATTGCAGTTTGGGGATTTGCCCCTATATTTGGAATTTGGGGGGCACGAGGGGGACTGGGGACATTCCTCTCTTTGGGGACTTTTGAGGCTTTGAAAAAAATGTTTTTATCGCTAAATAATATTTTAAATAAAGGTTAAAAGAAAACGAGGTTAAACCCGACGGCAAGGAAGAAAAATTTTCTTCTTGATCCAAAGAATAAGTCAAAAAAATGTGGTCTCCATTGGTCCTTGGGCTACCTATGTCCCTATGGTAGTGTCCCCTCTAGAAATTCCAGAAAATTCGGGAATTGTAGGTCCGACAAATAAATCACCTAGCAAAGAGGGGGATACTAAAAAACACCATCTTGCTGATTCAAAAATAAATGATTTAAAAGGCTTTGGGGACATTTTAAAAAATAAAGAGGGGTGATGAAACCCCATGTTTCCAAATTTGTAAATTTTGTTTCTGGCTATTGCTCTTCCTCTTCTAGTCCACAGCAGAAAGGATTTTTCATCTGTAAACTATTTAAAAAAACTAAAAAACAAACTCTAAACCAGAGAACTCTATTGGGACTTCTCCCTTCAAGCGGTATTTGAAAGGCGGGAATGTTTCAATTTTGCTGTAAATGAAAACTATCAACTGAAATTCAGATTCTACAAATACCATGAAAGATGATTTCGAGTGTGATATTATTTAGTATGCAAAGTGTTATTCTATTTTTTCTTTCTGCTTAGTACAGTATTCCGAATTTAGTTGGATTTTTAAGTTCCCAAGGGGCTAAGAGATTAATTTTTTTTTCTTTTTTTCTGTATCATATTTCTGGGAAAGCAATTTAAGGAAATTATCATCCCCATCAACTTAAGTGAACATTTTTTTTAAAATGTTTTTTTTTATTAAATGCCATGAGGTTTTCCTATTACTGCCTTTTTTTTTTTTGCAGTCCTTGGGGGTTAAATAAAAAATAATTTGCTACTTCAGTTAATTAATATATTGTGAAAAAAAAGTATAATTTTTTTGTACATTAAAATAAACATGGCAATTTTAATTTACATGTGATAGCTTGTACATATATTTCAGCATTTTTTAACAAGTAGGAAATATATAAAAGGGGGATTTTTGGGGTTTTTCCCCCCGAATTTTTAGAGATTTTGGAAAAAACTGTCTGGAAACAGGGGACTTCACTACTCTTTTCATCCTCACTCACCTCGGGGGTCACCGTCCGCGCTCCCCTCTGGCCGGCCACGTGTTTTGGCCCCAATATTCCACTTTTCCCGTACTACCCCCGTCAGCTATGGGGGGTGGCCGTACCATAAGGGGGCCCAAACGTATGGGGTATCATTTGAAAGGTCTATCCATAGTATTAAAAAAATGTATGATAGCAGTCTAAAATGAGTAGCTTAAGGTAGCTAAGCTGTTCAAAGTATCAAAATTAAATTACTATAATCAATTTTTGGGGTGCAACCTTTAAAATTATCCACGTTTAGGAGGGGTTTAAAAGTGTACAGATGGGCCCCTAAAATACTTTGGACGCATTCCTTTGATCAACCACGGAGGAAACTGTCAACAAAGATACCAAAAACTCCGGGTGGAACATGCCGCTTCCCTAAACCCAAAATTGCTGTTACGAGATACTATCTCACAGCAGAATTCGAATGCATATGTCAGGATGTTACGCGACCTACTTCATCTGAAAAAAGGGGAAGATATGCAACAGCAGACCTGCCAAAAACCCACGAATACTGAAAGATGAGAGAGCTGTCTGTGCAGTTGGGGATGTTGTTGGTGACTTGGTGAACCCTTTCAAAGACCTCCGACCTTGTTAACATATGTAATGCTACTGTAGCACCCCGGTGTAGCAAAGGTTTAAAACGCAAAGGGGCGTGCGAGAATCCTATGATCCTTAAGAAAAAACGATGAAGCACCCTCCGTTATCAAATTTTCATGATGTCTACCTAAGTTTTAAGCAAGACTTTCATGATGCAACAAAACAAAGAGTGGGGGAAATCGAATGGGAGAAACATCATCCTTCGAGCAACAAAAGGACTTTTTTGGGAATATTTTTAAAGATGGCTCAACACGTGATCTTTACATGAGGGGGAAATTCTAGAATACCCACTGGGTCCTTTGCCATGGTCCCATTGCCCCCCGATGGATTCCCTAAAACACAAATCAACACTGTCAAGGGAACTTCAAAAGAATGTCACTCCAACAGAAGTCGTAGCCCCACCATCCCTGTGTTAGATGGGGTGGCCATTGTTCACAAAAATTAAAGTGACCAAAAACCTTTGGGGGTATTGCTCACTAATCTTGTCTAAGGCTCTCCATGAGGGTCAAAAAGTGACCGCATAGATATTTTGTTTGACTCTATCAGAAAACCCCTTTAAAGCTGTTGAGAGCAAATTAGAAGATCCACAAAATGGCAGATCCATATAAAAAAACAAGCCAAACAGCTGGTAACATGGGGGAAAGTTTTTTTGTCCTCGACAACAACAAAAACCCTTTTCTTCAGTTCCCCACAAAGAAAGAAAACAAAAAAGGCATATTGAGAGACTCCATGGGAAAATTCCCGTATGTTAGGGGGTGAAAAATTTTTGTCATAAAACCTGGGCAGGGTGTAACTTTTCACAGAGCTGAAATTATCTCAGGAAAAGGCAGATACCAGGATTTCTTACACGAGCACATCTGCCCCATTGATTTTTCAGACGTTTTGTTGTTGCTGATGACCAAAGTGTTCTTACTGCTTCTAATTTTTTAACAAGGGTATCGGGGCCTCATTGTATTGAAAAGTGGAACACAAGCCCGAAAAAAAATTTGAGGTCCAAAATGGCCCGTGTTCTTGGGGAAAACTTCTGTGAACCTCATTGGCATGCATTTTTTCATGGGTGTGATGCTGTCAGCACCCTTTTCTGGGCAGGGAAGGAGTCCCCCCAAAAGGTTGAAGTATGATCCCGAGGTTCAAAAATTTTTTTGTGAAATTGGGAAAGGGGAAAGGATGTATCCCAATCACTGGTGACAGAAGAAAAATTCACATGTCGGATTTATGCCTTAAGACGGCTAAAGACTAAAGTTAATGAGCTGCGCTATTGTTTTTTTTGCATCAAAAAAAGGACCATTTGGCCCCACCAACTACCTCCATGCGCAAATGCTTTACCAAGCCTTCTGGAGCAAATTATCAAAATGCAAACTAGAAAAGGGGTCTGGAAGCACCCAGTTAACCACCAAGAGGGCGCGGATGGAAGCTTTTAAATAATTGGAGATCGGGAAGAGCTCATGATCAAATGGATGGATTTGCCACTGCTCCTGAAACTATAATGGAACTCCTTCATGTATTGTTCAAAAAGTGCAGGGTTCCAAGTGCACTTGTGTTATTAATGGACTGAAGTGCTCAAACTCTCAAAATGTCCCCATGCGAGAACCAGCCAGATGACGAGGAAGAGGAACTCCCCCAGTAGAGAGGATGACATTGATGAGAGGGCTTTGACTGATAAGGTCTGTTATTACCAGGATTAAAGACTGGTTTTTAGATTTTGAAATACAACTTTCAAATGTTGCAATTATGTAGTGTGCCTTTCGTTTTTTGTACATTGGATATGTTGGTACTATTATGTAATCTTTTGGGGCATGTATGCAATTAGTCATTACTTACTGGTACAACTGAACTGTTTATGTATTGTTCATGATATATAGATATATTAAAAGTTTATGTCGAACGTTTGTCAGAATAATTAATGTGCAAGAAAAATCTAAAATTTGGTTGGGTATCAGGAAATAAATGTCATTCCATATGGATTAATTTTAACATGTTTAACTATTATGACAATGCTTTTACTTATTTCTAGTGCGAGATAACGGTATGTTCCTGATGCAAAATTGGATTTATTACTGTAGAGTAGTGTGACAATTGACTTCATTTGGAGTAAATATCTCAAACTGCCTAATAATATTGAGATTTGCGAGTGCATATTCATTAATTCTCTATAAGGTGTTCATACCTCTGTAACATGTAATTTTCAAACGGTTTGACAGTCTTATATCCACACATAACGTATATCTTTATAACAATTGTATTATTACTTAACTGGTTATGTTTTGGAACAATTTCAACATGTAATAAAAGTATGTTAAAACATTAGGTTATTTTTTCTGAAAATGTGTATTTTGGGGAGCTACATCATAAACTAGTCTGTAATAACCTTAAGCTACTACTTCCAAATTACTATCAGGCAAAAATGTATTCCTCTAATATATATCTTTCAAGAAATGAGTATTAAAATTCGCCACCTTGACTGGTACCGATCGACCAAATTTTGGCCTGTGGCTGACGGACTATACTACAATCCTTGGCATTATACAATCTACAATCTTCAAGCCGAGTTAAGTTATTGAATTATACCCACACACACATAAATATATATATATATATATATATATATATATATATATATATATATATATATATATATATATATATATATATATATATATATATATTATATATATATATATATATTATATATATATATATAGATGCATTTGTTGAATCATCATGTTATTATAAATCCATTATGAGTATAAATTTTAAATTTTAGATTAAAACTATTAGTTATTTTTTCTCAGTACATTACACATTTATCTAGTTATTCAAATGAGGGACACAACCCTGAAATGGAGGGGGCACCTGGGGGGTACTACCCTAAACTGGAGGGGCACGTGCCCCCAAAGGCCCCCCCGTAGATCCGCCATTGGAGGCACGATAGACAAAAAAAAAAAAAAAGGATTGAAATAGAAATATAATTTCAATAGAATGGTTATATTATTGAAGCTTTTTCCCGACAAAAAGGGCACTTTTAGTGAAAAGGGCTGAAGCACCCCGAGCTCCCCCCCCCCCCCCCTGTGCACGCCCCTGGTTAAGTTAATGGTAGATATATTTTTAACTGTGCCAGGCATCAGAGGTCATATGGCACTATGGAAATTGCGGTAGAAAAATGCGATAGAAAATGTGGTGTGTCTACAATGCTTAATGTTATATCTATGTGTTTACAACAGGAATCTAGTTTATGTTAGCCATTCTCTTGAAAATGTTCAAAACCTCATCGTGCTCAATGGCGATGTCTTTTTTAATACGGAGCAAGACTAGATCAGAAAGCCGTTCCCCGCCACATAGGCTACGTAGCTTGCTCTTGATTAACTTCAGTTTTGAAAAAGATCTCTCGACTGTTGCAGTTGTCACTGGTATTGTCGCATAAATCTTGATCATTGCATATACCACTGGGAAGACATGATAGAGATAGTTCGTCCTAAAGCAGTCAAGAATCGACTTCAAATCATTTCTGGCCAGTGAGAAGGATGAGTGGAACACCCGCAATTATGTCAACAGTTTATCTACATCTCCTTTGAAATCTTAAAAGTTGCACATGTGTTAGGTCAGGAACTTAATTAGGTCTTGCAGTATCTCTATCTTATTTCCAGTTCTTTGGCTCAATGATATTGTTTAGCGATAGATCTGCAGATCATGTCTTTTCTAAAATGCCAGGGTGAGGGTCTCTAGCTCTTCGTCTGTGGTGCTTTCCACGTCACACACTTCAATAAAGCGTTCTTTTATCTCGTCGTCATGCACATACCGAACACACATTGATGCCTGATCAGTGTTAGAAATATCAGTTGTCTCATCCATCAGAAACGAATATATCTTGGTTGCCCTGATCTCATTCAAAAGAGTTTTTCTCACATAAGTGCCCATAGCCATAATAACAATTCTGGATTTGATTTGACAGCATCGACACTTCAGGCTTACCATGGGATGCAGCACGCTGAACAACATTCAAATAGTTGTTCATTACACTATCATACTTTGCAAACAGTTGGATAAGCTCGAGGAAATTGCCTCTGTTCTGACTTGCTTCACTCGCATCTTTTCCTCTCAAGGAAGTCCTTGCCTTACTAAAGTATAATATTACTCGTAATCGACTGTACACCCTCTTCTATGTTTTCTGTCTGTCTCCTTTCAGCTTTTCGTAGCTTGAACTTTTTTTCATCTTGCTCTCGTTTCCAGGACTTTTCCAGTCTCTTCTTTTATAAAGTTAACAACATTCAACCTCACCACATAGGCAGTCATAGTGTATCTGCAGATGATTTCTGACTCTTTCATTTTTGTCAAGTGCTTGATGCCATTTACTTATTTCCGGTAGACCTCTCATGCTCGCTTTACACTTACTACTGTCTAACCATGCAGAAACAAGGCGACAGCTTGACAGCAATATCAGTTTCTACAGAATATTCAAGTAAGGTGCTGTTCTCATAAGTGCTTCTAAAGAACGCCCCTTTTTTCATTCTCGGGATAACTACAACTGGCTGGTTCGCGGCCCACTGAACGAGCATAGTTCACTGAATTCATAATAATTTATGTTGATGTTATACTTGGCTAAGTGTGGCTGGATCAGTGGGATACTCATCGACAGCAAGAAAGAAATTCCAGGTGCCTCTCGCTAATGGTCCTGAGGATCGGCCTATTTCTGTGGAAAAAATTCTTTATTTTTCATCAAATGTGTGTCATGCTATGCTCTCATAACCCTTTCATGTGATGCTGTTCTTTTACCTCCTTCTCTTCAGTTCACTGGATTTTCATGTCCTTATGTAATTTTTGTTCAACTCTATATTTTGCCTGAGCTTGAGTTGCCTCCTGCTTTTTTTTCCAGCATCTCCACTCCTCTCTCCTCAGTCTCCGATGTACTCGGAACCTTTTCTTCTCTGACACATTGTAAACTATTCATCCTTCTGAAGTCATCCTTTCCCCACCTTCTTGACAGCTATCAGCCATTTTGCAACATTTTTTTCATTACGGGAATGGGCCAGACTTGAAGTTCGTTGTGAAAGTTTAAGAATTCGATGCTATTTTTAACCTTATATCAAATGGTTCATACTTTCAGGGCAGGGGTAGGTGGGGATAGAAGGAAAGGGATCATATCAGCGGCTTGATATAGATTGTCATTTCTGTATTTTTTATCATCACAGTTTGTTTTATTCATTTTCAATTACACACACTTTACATACTGTGAGGGCTGGGACGTAAGGAATGAGGAATATGGAGGAACGAAGCTGATAAATGGGAAGACGAAGGCAGAAGGACTGAAAGGAATGGTAGGGAGAGAGGGGGAAAAGCAAAGGGGTTTCGCTGAGGGCACAGATTCATTATCAGCGCCAAGAGGGGAAAAAGGTTATGGCCTTTTCACAAGGAGAGACCTCTAGAACAAGCGGACTCACTGTTGATAGCCGTGGGGACTCCCTCGCCAAAGGCCTGAAGGAGGAACGGAGGACAGTAACATTCACGCGGCTTCGCGCGCGTTCATACGTGGCAACACTGTGTCCTACGAACGTGCATAGTAATATTACTGCGGAATAACCTGCGCGTATTACACCTCAGGGCCGTCCGAGTCGTAGTGAGGTGTGCTCTCTCGACGGGGCTAGTAACCGCGACGCGTAGCTGAGAGGCATCGCTGCGTGCCAAGCCTGGCCGCGTGCGCCCGGCACGAAGGCCCCCCCAGGATTCCCCGGAGCGGGCAGGACTCGCGGGCCCACCTACGGGGGTCTTCAGAGGCCCTTGGTGAAGCCACTGGGGCGCTGGGGGGCCAGGCCTAGGGGCGGGCGTGGAGCCGGAGGTGGAAACTCTACGCGACTGACGCCGGCCGCTACTAGAGTACGGGGTCCTTCAGGAGGACCTTCCCCTGGGTTCCCCCTCGGAACCCCGGAGATACGAGGCACCTACAACAGGGCCTTTAGGACCTCTTGGGTACACATACAGGTCTTGCCGTGAAGGCGACGCAGCGAGATGGTGATGTATTCACGTGATTGTGACGAAGTGCATATAGGGCAGGTCGATTAAGGAGGGGCCCCTGGGGACCTGTATCAAGCGCAGGGACTCTAGGGGGGTGACAGGGACGGGTGTCGCCACCGCATAAGCCGGGGCTATTGCTAGCCTGGGGAACCAAGCTCTCCCGTATCTCCGTGTCCGACACGAACGGGGGCATTGCCGCTTAGCGCTTCCTCTGTAGAGACTTGGATGCGCCCTACCGGCCCCCAACACTGGTAGGGGTGCCGGGGGGGGGGTGGTTAATTTGTCATGCGACGCCAGCGTGCCCGATTGGATGCAGAACCTTAGGCGGGGTTTGGGTTGGGGCGCCGTAAAACAGCGAGGCTACATTAACCCTCCCCCTTTGAGGGGCCCGGTACGCAATTTCCCTCCCCCCTTGCGGGAGTAGTGCGGCGTGGGGCTTAACATATTGGCGCAGTGAATAGGATCCAGACTCATGAGTGGTCTGGCGTGGTTGTCTGCAGATAAGAGAGATAGGCCAGAGGTGGGGCGCGAATAAATGGGTGGTAGTGCGATACAGAAGCGATACCGTGATAAAGATTTTGGTAGGGCGATAACGATAGCTGCAATAATTTTTTTTTGTTGGGTGTATACGATACCGATCGGCCGTGATAAATTATTTGGTATTTGATAACGATTGCTAGCGATACGATTGTTTTCCCGCTGGTTCGAGAGGCACAGCGTTGCGGGTCGCTACACCAAATAGTAAAAAGCAAAAAAAAAAAACGAAAAACAAAAAAAAAAAAAAAAGCAAAAAATAAAATAATAATATATAGCGTAATAATATCAATAATAAGGAAGAAGACGAGGAAGTAAAAAAAGAACACAAAAAGAATGTCAATAATAATAAGAAAAAAAAAAAAAAAAAAAAAATAATAAATAAAGGGTAATATATATTTAAAAAACTGAAAAAAAAAAAAAAAAAAAAAAAAAAAAAACAGCGACTTAGAACACGCATAGAATCGCGCGGCGGACTGCGATAACCAAATGTTTTAGCTTTGCGATGTGCTGCGCTCCATATCCGGGTGGCAGAAAACTACAGTTAGGGCCATGTATACATGGTGAATTTAATTTATTTCTACTTATTATCTTAAGCTATGGCGCTTTGCCGCCGTATACTTTTGTTTCAGATCGTCCCGTTATGAGTATAGCGTGTCGCCCCGATGTATCGCTATCGGCCCACCTCTGAGATAGCGGAGCGCCACATGCATTAGTGAATCGTGTGGGGTGGGTCGTGAGGGGTAGTGACGAGTATTAAACCCACCGCAACCGAAGAGAGCATGAATGATGTGTGAGAGTGAACTGGCGGGCACCGCACAGGAGTCATATGGTCAGTTGTCGTGCGAGCAGCGGCCGCGGGCTCGTGGCGGGCTGCCGTGTGAGCCCGGTGGATAGGTAAGGTTACGTTTTAGGCAACAGAGAAGTTTCCTATGGAGTGCCTGAGCGTGAAAGGACTAGGCGCAATTTTAGGTGGGAGGATAACGGGGTGTCGGTCGTTAAGAGAAGAGACAATATTAACTCGGCTCCTCGGCGTCCTGGTGGCCGTGGGGGAGGGATAAGTACCTGGCCCACGCCCTGCTGAGTAAGAGGAAGGGAAAATTCAACCGGGCTGCCTCGCAGTCGACACGTGTAGTATCAGCACGTGTCGGGGTGGCCGGGATAATTATAACCTGGTCCCATGTCGGTGGCGACCGACTCACGATCCCATAGCTTATTTTTACCCGTGGGGGCTGCTCCCTGACGTCCCTGGTGCACGACAGGTCAGTGGCCCTTGTAACGGCCCGTGCGGTGTAAAACGTACCCGCGGGTGGAGGGGTACGCCAGCACGCCGATCCTTGTACAAACTTGCCGCGCGCGGCGGACGCGGGATGATCCGGTCGGTCAGAGACCGGACTGGGGTATGTTTAATGTCGCCCCGCGCTTGGTGGTGGTAGGTAGGTATGGGCGGGGCGCGTGTGTGGGGCCATGAAAGACACTCTCTCACACTGATTCCACCACAGCTCCTCCCTCTTCGGGGTCGAGGAGGGTGGCGTCCGGGTCTGATAATCCCCCCCCAGGGGTTCTCTGGGCCGAGAATAGGACAGGGTGCAAAATGCCCTGTGCACCTGTCAGATAGGTCCCGGGGGGTGGATTCGAACCTTGCTCCGCCAAAGTTCCAGGCCCTGTACTGACCCTACGGGGTATAGAACGGCATCCGATCACGGCACTGGAGAATGCCAGGACATAGCACATTGCCGGGGGGACCCTGCGGGCCGTCGGTGGCCCTGTGCCGCCGTCGCATGTCCATGCGATGTCATGTGCCATTACCTATTATTCACGTTCCTGTGGGGCACTGGTGTAAATTGTGGTGTTCTATTTCAGATCTCGTGATGGTGAAGAACGCGCGGTGGAATATAGAAGTCACGGTTCTCCTTCCAAGGTTCCCACGAGTGATAAACGTAAACGTATATATATAGTGTAGGGTTAGGCTAATTCTCCCTGGCCACATGGTTCCCCCACCACGCCAGTCTGATCGCAGGAGTCGCCTCCATGAGGATCTCCCGCAACCGACCGGCCGCGATTGCATCACACCTTGCGGCTTCCACCTAAGGCCTTGTCTGGCCAACACTCTTTGTGACAAGCGCATCATGGGATGCGCAAACAGTAGCGCTCTCAGTAGTGTGTGGCTGGAGGTCCGCGCCTCACTGGCACTGGGCGCCCTCCAACACACGCCACCACCGGGTCCGCTGCTCCGTCCTGCCCTTTGCTTCCCCTGTTTGCCCTGGGGAGAAGACGGGGCCGCGGCGGGGCAAACAGTGGCGCTTCTTCGTTGCCCCAGGGGCGGAAGTGCAACTCTAACGAGTCCATGACGTCCTGGCACCACCAGCCCGCCCCTGTTGCTCTTTCTTCCTGGGACCACAGATCGCACGAAAACCACCGCAAGGCGACGAAGGAGCGCTCCGCTTTGCCCCCGGGGGTAGGTACGTGCAACTCTGACGATGCACGACGTCCCTACCACCTGCCATGCCCCTGTGGCCCTACTCTTCAGGCCCTCTGGGTGTACACTGGGCATTGGGCGAGACTACTAGGGCGGCAGGGACTAGGGGGGCGAGTGGTGGGTAACGGCGGGGGGGTCGACATTACGACGCCCACTAGACCGCTACTCTACGAAACACCCTGCTCGACCCTGCACGCTGAGGTGGGTGTGGTTTTCCCCTGGGTTTACCCCTGGGACCGACCAGAGCATGGCAAGACACCATGCGCAGGTAGTGTGGAATGACGTCGAACAACTTCAGGAAAATGCTTCACCAGGCAGGTAAATCCGGCCCTCACACAGCCGCGCCCGCTGCGTAGTGATGGACCACCACAAGGACAGATCCCCGTGAGGTTCTGGCCTTGACTTCCGCACCTAACAACGTAACCATCAGATGCCCACCCCAGCCGCGCCTCGATGACACTATAAGCACTACAAACATGGACGGGCCTTGGTTTCCGACCCATAGAGAGACCTGACAGGGGGCCGGGTACTGACAAATTCAATTCGCGAAGGCGACCGTGACACAAGACGGCGTTCGCACGCCGGTTTTTGGACGGCTTTTGAGTCAAACGAAGTGCATTTCGCCTATGTAACGGACCGTCCACATGCTCCAACTCAAGACCAAGTCTTGGTGAAGGTTGAACTGGGTAATATGTCATTTCTTACCTCCGACGACATAGTAAGTACTCTCAGCCACTTGGGCAGAAAACATCTAACACGCCTACGTTGCGGGGTGGGTGTCTGAGCGACACAGGTCGCCGATTTTTGACACTGAAGACCATCGAATGCTCCCTGGCACGGCGTGCAAACGGCGTTTCTTGATCACGTTTGTCTCTATGGAGAGGGTATCACCGCGCAGACCAAAGAACTTGGCAGCCTATCGACGACGTCTCGACTCCAACCACTACCGAGCAATTGCAGTTGTTCCTGGGTATGGCCGCTCTACTACCGGCGGTACATTAAAAACTCTCAGACCGAGCCGCTTCAATCATACTTTCTGACGGGCCCTAAGTTACCTGGAACTGACCAACCGAATGTGAGGCAGCCTTTTCGCGATCTTTAAACAGGCACTGACGAAAACCCCTGTCACTCTGCTTTCCCCGAATTTCGAGCTCAAAACCTTCCGTCTATATACGGATGCCGTACTCTGGGCCTGGGTGCGATCCTTGCCGCAGACTCATGACAATAAGTCGGAAAAGGAGTCATGGCGCCTTATGAGGCCGACTCTAACCACCTACATTCGGAAAAGAACTATATCGCGAACGAAGAAGGCAATGTCCTCGCTATCGTCTGGGCAAACTACGGAATTTTCGCCCCTGATTTGTTTGACAACCAAGTTTCCACATCTTCACTGGAACCACCACAGTCTCCAGGGGCTACGTTCTATGAAGTCAAGCAAGGACCAGGCCTGCTCCATACGTGGGCCTGTTCCTTAGAGAAGATGACTTTCGAGATCAAGCATAGTCCAGGGAAGGCACAAGCCCATGTCGATGGTCTTGTCCCGCCTGCCGCTAGACACATTCCAATTGATTGCTCTTTCCCCCTGAACGTCCGGGACGAGATGTCGGCCAGCGGTGGTCGCAGTTGACAAGGCGACCGGGGGGGGGGGGGGGGGGGGCTCGGACCTCCACCAGGAACTGAGGGTGGTCGAAAATCGTCTATTCGACGCGGAGGGACGACTAGCCACTGGGACTAAAAGGGGCTCGCCACGCAAAATGAAGCTGCTTTGAAACCACACAGCGGGTGGCCTTTGGGCATTCGTAAACATATGGCAACATTCCGTCAACGCTACCGGGCGCACCAAGAAGCCTTAATTGCCCGTGAGTCCGGTAAGCCGTGCACAGGTCTAGCCAGCTCGGACGGATTATCGACGGCGACCTGGCAACCTGTCATCGCGGCCGCACTACCATGGCGAATCACGGTAGCCGTGGATTATCATGGGGGCCCGTTCCCCTCTCAGCGTACGGTAAACGCTTCGTCATAACCTTCAATCGACTGTTTCTCCAGGTTCACTTCTTGGTGCCAATCGGCTGACCCACACATGGACTACCAGTGGCTCAGGTTTCTGATGGACCGTGTCGGTATCTGTCTTTGGGGTACCCGCAGGATTCTCTCTGACCGAGGACCGGGAATTACCGGTATCGTGGTGGGTCCCCGCTCCAACTCCTACTGGCTAGTTCTATGGTTCGCAGTCCCCTGTACCACCCTCACGGTAGCGGTGTGGCATGTGTGGCGCGCTCTCGCATAGAACGGTGGTAAATATCTCCGCGCAGTGGGGGCGGATGATTCTCGCTCCGCTTGGCCGGCGTCGTCCTTCAGAGCCCAGCTCTCCTCAACACAACTCGCCTGGCGAACCACATCAACTGTTTATAGCCCCTTTGAAGTCATCTTCGGCGGAGTGGACCCCTACTTCCCGCCTGACCGCCACATTCCTGCTTACGGAACGGACACTGACGGCTGCCCCATGGGCGAATACCTTTCCGCGCTCCGTGACCGGACTTCATGCGGCAGCAGCGCGTTGTGCGCGTCCCACCCCACCTCCAAGCCCATCCGCCATCGACCCTTTTCATCCTGGTATGCGCATTTTGGTGACGCGGACCCCGCTTACCTGGCTCCTCCACGCTTCCAACACCCGAAATGGTGGGCCCTTTCACGCGGATTTGGCCTCATTCCAAATCTTAACCGCAGTATTCTGTTATGCCACAGACGCTTGGGGACCCACAGTGCTCATGGTGCGGATGCAAAGCCCTACTCGCACCGAGTCACTCCCGATCCACACCCGCCTCCTGTTCTATTCGACATCCCCCTTCACAGTTGTCGTGCCTCGTCCCGCACGTAATACCACAGCCTCAGCCTCCTCTGACCCTTCGCTTTAATTGCAGGCATTGATGCAAGACAAGGCCCAAGCACGAACCGAGGACGGCCGTCTTCGTCGGATGTGGGTAATGTGAGGGCGTGGACGTAGAGGAATGCGAATATGGAGGAAACAAGAGATAAATGGGAAAGAAATGGTGTAGAAGTGACTAAGGCTGGTAGTGAGATAGGAGGAAGCAAGGTTTTCGCTGAGGGAACAGATCATTATCAGCGCCAAGAATGGGGAGAAAAGGTTGAGGCCTTACACCAGGAGAGACCTATAGAAGCAAGGGACTCAGCGTGTTGATAGTCATGGTGGATCCTCGCCCAAAGGCTTGAAGGACGGAACGAAGTGACAGTAACTTCACGCGGCTTCGGGGCCGCGCGTTACATACGTGTGCACACTGTGTCGGACAGGAAACCGAGTGGCGTGATAGTATTTACTAAGACACGGAATTACTGCGCTGGGGGGGCGAGTAACCTCACGTCGAAGTATCGTGAGTACGGCTCTGCGAGTAACCGCGGACGCGTAGGAGACAGTCCTGCGTGCCAAGCCTGGCCCACGCGTAGCCGGCCGGCCGAGGCCCCCCCAGGATCCCCGGAGCGGCTCATTACTCGCCACCACCTCTCTTCATGGCCCTTGGGGAGCCACTTCTGTCTGGCGCTGGGGCCAAGGCAACTAGGGGTGCGGTTGGGCGTGCTGGGCAACGGGGTTGGAAACAACTCTACGACGCGAACTACGACCCCCTACAATAGATACCCTCCTCAGGCAGAGCTTGCCACCTATATAGTTTCTCCCTCGGAACCCCGGAGCATTACGATAGGAACACCTACAACAGGTTGACCCTTAAAGGACCTCTGGGGTACCACATAACAGGTCTTCCTGACAAGTGGCGAACGCAGTCAGATGGGTTCATGTATTCAGTGTATTATGACAATGCATGAAGGGCAGAGAGCGATTAAGGAGGCCCCTGGGGACCGTGTATCAAGCCAGGACTCTAAGAGTGGGGACATGGTGTGCAGGGGTCGCCCCGAGCAGTCAGTGCCGTGGCTATTGTGCTACCTGGGAACCAAGCTCCCACTTATCTCCACGACGACACGAACGGAGCATTGCCCGCATGGGTACCTTCTGTAGAACTTGGAGATGCCCCTACCCGGCCCCCAACAGGTAGTGTGGGTGACCACAGGGTTCGATTTTCATGCACGCAGACGAACCGCGCCATCTGGCATAGAAAACACTTAGCGGTTTTGGGGGGGCGCATCCAAAACAGGAGCTACATTAACTCCCCCCCGTTGACAGTCCCCGCGTACGCAATTTTCCCTGTCGCCCCCTTCGGGAGCTAGGGGCGGCGTGGGCTTTAAACACATACTTTACATACAAACTTTCTTCCGCATAACACCACACACGAGGATTTCCACCGTGGAAGTTTATGGTGACAATCAGGTTGACTGATTTTCCTCGTAAGGAGCACGTTATAGTCCCCCACGTCGGTGTAGCAACCGATTGTATTTCTACGTGAAATTCGACGTAGATTATGTAGACACGAAATACGTGGAACAACGTAGAAAGTTACACGTGACTAAATAACTTTTGTAGTACTTATAGCACCTTCTTTATATTTTAATTTAGACGTTTTCTGTGACTGAAATACCAAATTATTTATATTCAATTACGTTTGCTATGGAACCATTGTTGAAAAAATGTTACTGGGTACAAGTAAATAAACATTTTGGACAGAGCCACCAGGGGTAGTAGAAAATGTTTTCCCTATGAGCAAATAATACATTTTGAATCCTGCAAAACATTTTTAATTCTGAATCTAACCGTAGATAACAATGAAAGTTGGCCACCGTGCAGTGAAGTCGGCCAGGTGCCAAATATTACGACATTATAGCATCACTACTGAGTTTTATGTGTCCACTGAAGACATGTTTACAACAGTAGTTTATATAGTAATGGGGGCTGATATATTGCATCAGACCCTGTTTCAGCGTTGTTGTTAGTGCTTTTATGCGTGGGAATAATAAACTGTTGCTGTGCAATTATATTTGCTTCTACACGTTTTTCTCCTTCGCTTGCATGAAAGAACAGTAAACTCAGTAGCTTTTCGGGCGGACAGACGCAGACTTGCCAGATCTTTCAAACTTTTAATAGATTTATTTCACGTTGGCAGGGGAAATTTTTATATATCCAAGCATCTTCCGCAGCTAATTATATAGAGACTTGTTTTTACTTTACCCTCTAATTTCCCTGAATTCCCCAGAGTGGCGACTCAACTGTTGGGTTAAAATACTAGCTGCGATTTTAAACTGTAGTAGGTTTTAGTGAGGTCGCCACTCAGTTTTTATTTTTGTCATTTGTTCATTTATAGCCCTAATATGACACAGAGGAAGAGCTCAAAAGGACACAAAACTCTCCAATAGGCCCCTTCTAACTTTCCTGAAATCATGGATGTAAAATGAAAGTATTAACGCCACCACACGTCTGTAAATAACAAGAAACGTAGAACTGGCGACTTCACTGTTATCTAGGGTAGTTTGATATCTCAAAATATTACATGTGATTTATTTATTGATTATAATATTGAATATATTTAACGTTTATTATTTAATGTTTAAAAGTATTACTTTTAAAAATATTTATATATTATATTATATACTATATAATATATATTATATAATATATATATTTTAATATAATTATTATATTAAAATATATATTATATATATATATATATATATATTATATATATATATTGTTACAAACCCGCTCCCCCAAGCCGCTCAACTAACCTGCCTCCCTTCCTGGGCGGGGCCTCGACGCATGGGGAGGAGGGCTGAGCCGGTTATGTGTTTAGTCGGACCAGAAGCAATAATCCCTAAGCCTTGAGCACGGGCTCCCACACTGGCACATCAAAACCACGGCACACGTCCAGCGTACCGAAAGGGGGCATGCGGCTATGCCCCCGCCCCCCTTTGCAAAAAATAAAAAAAATATATATAACAGATAGTGATAGCTAGTTCAGCGTTTATTATCTTTTTAAAGATGTTTCTCTTTGTCTTAAGAGTGTCTTTTTCCCTTTTATTGTAATCTCTTTTATGACTTTCCCCGGGTAGCTTGTCATTTTTGCTGTACGGGGATTTCGGGTCTAAAACCCTTCTTTCAGCAGAAATGTAAAGATGTTTTCTCCTCAGTTGTAGAGGTGAGCATGATTTAGTTGTGGAGGGGAAGGGCGCTTATTTATTGATGAAGTCCTGGCTGCCGCGCAGGTCTAGTGGGCGGCGCTGATGGTAGAAAACCTTCTGCTTCTCGTTGATTTTTGTCTCCGTGAGTGGGCGACGCTTATTGGTTTGTTGACTCCTCGCTTTGTTTTCTCTGTGAGTAGCTGTTATTAGCCTTTGTTCTTTTCATGCTTGGGAAGAGCTTGTAGGTCGTTTGCCTGTACTTAAGCTTGGGGTTGATTGGTTTTTTTATGTATAGTGCTTCTAGAATTGGAAGTCGCCGCACATCTGCACATATTTTCGACTAATTCTGTATTTTCTTTTCCAAAATGGTTTTTTGTGATGATGTTGCCCCTGTTTTTCTAATAGGTGATTTTTTGGGCTCCGGAGTTAGGTGGCAAGTAAGACGTCGAGACAGCTTCGTTGTCGTCATGCCGATGTAGGATGAGGGGAGGGCTTCAACAGTTTTCCTCTTTTGCAAGTGATCCTATATACGCCATGGGACTTTTGTTTTGTCTCCGTCTGGCTTTGGGCTGTTACGGAGAAGGAGGTTGCTGGTGTTTCTTGTTTTTGTAATAAATTTGTAGTTTTATTCTCCTCTCTGGGTCTGCAGGTTTCACATTACGGTTGACGATTTGTGATATTATTCTTTCTTCTTCCTGGTGAGCGGTGGAGAAGAAAACCCGGTAGAAAATCGTTATGTCCTGACTCTTTTTTGTTGTGCTAGGGTTGTACTAGTTCTCCATGATTTTCTTAGTCTGGACGGGTTTATGTCTCTCTAGCTGAAGCCGTTGTTGATGAGGACTTGAGTGGATCGCTCGATTTTTTGTGCATAAATTGCCATGTACTGCAGTGTGTGAGAGCTCTTCTGATATAAGGGACCGATTGTGGAGTCTTTATATCTCTGCGGGCATTCGCTTTCTCCGTTTGGGCAGTGTCCGTGTTCGTTGGGTTCACGTAGAAAGTTTGTGATGAATGATTCTTCTTTCTGCGTTACAAGGGACGTCCAAGAAAGGCATTGATTTGTCTGAGCTGCTTTCCCATGGTGAAGGTGAGCCCCCGAAGTATCTTGCAAGTAGAGCTTCGCTGTTCTGCTTCGTAGTGACTTTTCGTTTTGATAAAGTTTCTCGATGTAGGGGGCAATATATTCGGCTTGCTTTTTTTTCTTGAATACTTTCTTTTCCTACGCAGCCCATGAAGAAAGTTTGCCAGCAATACTCCTAAGGGAGAGAACATAGCGACGCCGTCTATTTGTTGTATTTGTTCCCTCGGGGAGAGGTAAAAGGTGCTTCTTTAGTGCAGCATTCGAGGAGTCCCCCGTAGTACAGGTTCCGGGGCGTCAAGCAGGGGGGATAAAGTCATTGTTATACACCTGGTCGATGAATATGTTGAATTGTACGGTCAACGGGTACGTTGGTGTGAAGAGGGACTCGACATCAAACCCAAGCGATTGCACCTCTGGCGTTGTGGGTCTTGAGTATGTCGAGAAACTCTGATGCTGATTGAAGGCTGTAGGCATTGGGTGTGTATGGAGTCAAAATAGCACACAGCTTCTTTGGCGAGGTGGTACGTCAGCGTCGTATTGGTACAATTTGAATCAATAAATAGCGCTTTCACTCCACAACTAAATCTGCTCACCTCTACAACTGAGGAGAAAACATCTTCTACATGCGGTGAAGAAGGGTTCTTAGACCCGAAATCGCGATACAGCAAAAATGACAAGCTACGGCGAAGTCATAAAAGTGATTAAAAAGAAAATAAGACACTCTTAAGACAAAGAGAAAATATCTTTAAAAGATAAAAAAACGCTGAACTAGCTATCACTTTTAACGAGATCTGGGCTCAGAGAAAATCTCCTTGCCCGTATATACTCTTATTATAGATAGATAGATAGATAGATAATAGATAGATAGATAGATAGATAGATAGATATACGATAAATAGATACATTTTTTAATAAAAAAATATAAAATTTCATCTATTTTTAATTTGTTTTAAATTGAACTTATATGTACTTTCAATTTTTTTTATTTTTTTTTTTTTTTAAATTAAATTTTTTTTTATTTTTTTTTAGTTTTATTTTATTAAATAAAAGAA
>JACEEZ010023838.1:209172-236672 GCA_016584305.1 Chionoecetes opilio | reverse complement strand
AGGGTGACAAGGACACTCGTCATACTTGGGGTTGTTTATGCGCAAACGTGTTCGCTCAAAAGGCCTCCTTGGCTCATCAGGCTTCAAAATATTAAAAATTTAATATATTACAATGTTAAAAGCTCAACATATAAAAATTATTTATTAAGAAACATGAAAGTATTCTCTCTCTTATGTAAAGTTACTCCTAATAAATAGAATATAATTTGTACTTAACGGCTTGGTGTGATGCTGTCTGAGTTGGTAGAGGACTGATGAACACTAGTTTCGTGGGTAACAATTTCAGCTGTGTGGGGCGATCGAACACAAGAGTCGGGCGAATCGAACAGTGATAGTCTTTGAGTATATGTAGTGTGTGTGAAGTGACTTGGTTAGTAGATCAGTGGACAGATGCTTGATTGGTATGGATTTCTAATAATTTAGTGTCACTAGGGTAATGTGCTTTGGATAGGAATACAAAAGTAATTTAGTATCCTAGATCCAAGCAAACTACCTAGTGACACTAAATATTATAATCCATACATTCTCTGCTCCTCTCTCTCTCTCGTCTCTCTCGTCACTCTCGGTCTCTCTCTCCTCTCGTCTCTCTCTCTCCTCTCTCTCTCTCTCTTCTTCTCTCTCTCTTCATCATCTCTTCTCTCTTCTCTCTCTTCTCCTCTCATCTCTCTCTCTCATCATCACTCTCTCTCATCTCTCTCTTTCTCCTCTCTCACTCACATGAGCTCCTCTCTCTCGCTTTCTCTCTCTCTCTCTGACGACATTTTTATGATAAACTTGAGGTCAGTCGGCTTGGAAAGGGGACACTTTGATGACGGTTTTTGGTCCGGTGTGTGCCTAGGACATTTGACAAGTGACCAAGATGAGAATTCCTTACGGTATGACCTGATACCATTGACTTGTTTTTTATACTTGGGACCTAAACATATCTTGTGGTCAATGACTTCATTCACCATCGCAATCACAGTACCATATGTGACATGTAACCGAGAGAGAAGAGAGAGAGAGCATCGAGAGAGAGAGAGAGAGAGAGAGAGAGAGAGAGAGAGAGAGAGAGAGAGAGAGAGAGAGAGAGAGAGAAGAGAGAGAGAGAGAGAGAGAGATGAGAGAGAGAGAGAGAGGAGAGAGAATGAAAGAAAGAATGATAGAGCGAATGAGTGATTTTGAGAGCGAATAAAGAGAATATAAAAAGAGAGAGAATGAGAAGTAGGGAAAATGGGCGCAGAGGGATGCGCAGACGATAGAGAGATAGATAGGTCACTGAAAAAGAAAGAACAAAAGAGAATGAGAGAAGACGGAATGAGAAGATATGAGTGGAAGAAAAAAGAGAATGGACGAGTAATAACAGCATAGAGAGGAGAGACAGACAGACAGACAAATACAGAGACATAAGGAAAGGATAGGTAAGGAAGAAAGAAACTATAATTTTTTGTCCTTAACAGATTTTTGTAATTTTGTGATATTTAGCAGTGCAAACTGCCAACACACACACGCGCACTCACGCACGCACCACGCACGCGTCGCACGCGTGCACACGCACGCGCACAGGCGCACACGCACACGCACGCACGCCAGCGCACACGCGCACACGGCACCTCAACGCGATCCGCACACAAACACGAGCAGGAAGCTCATGTGGTAATTAATGAACAATCGTACAGGCAATTAAAGTGAGCAAGAGTTGAGTTATAAGGAGACAATCATAAGGGGGATGGTGAGTGGTGGAAGCTTAACTAAATATATCGGTTTAAATATCCATTACCTAATTCTAGTCTCTCTCTCTCTCTCTCTCTCCTCTAAGAGATCTCTCTCTCTTCTCTTCGGTTCATCTCTCTCTCTCTTCTCATCCTCCTCTCTCTCCTTAACTACTCATCTCTCCCCCTCCACCTCTCTCTCTTTCTTCTCTTCTCTCTTAGTCTCTCTCTCTCAGTCTCCTCTCCTCCACTCTTCTCTCTCTCGCTATTATATAGTATATATAATAATAATATACTATACATATATATATCAAGATATAGGGCGCGTCCAGTCTCCTGGCCCCATTGCTTGTGGGGGCTGCAGTTCTTTGCCGGCTGGTAACGTGGCAGACGGTGGGGGGAATCAAGTGGCATTTAAACATACTAGATCTTCTACAGACCTAAATTTAGTTCATAATTAATCTGCAGTGGATTTACATGAGATATTATGAATTTACAATGGCTATGCTTATCCTTGATTATTTTTATTACATGCAACACCATGCGAGGATCACTTTTGTACTTCATAAGAAAAATAAATTGTTATTGTAAAATCGAAGTTTATTAGCACTAATTCAATAATTACGCTAATTACTCAATTACGGGCTTGTTCTAACGACAAAAATTTTGATACCACAGCCTCCCATTGATCTGACACGCGACTACTTTGCAGGTCAATTTTTCAGCCTATCTGACAATAGTTAGGAGTAGTTATTCACTTTGGGCTCACGAATGGTTCCACTCCCTTACGCGAATGGTCTTATGTAAGTGCTGCTCGTTTTCGTTTCGTTCGCTGCCAATTTAATATAATATATATATTATATTGATATTATATTATATATTTATATATATAAATATATATATATATATACTATTGCTATATAAATATATTGTATTATATATATATATTATATATATATATATTATATACTATTATATATATATATATATCTATATATCGATATATTATATATATATAGTATATATAATAATATATTATATATATATCTAGCTATATATATCTACTATAATCTATACTATTTTATATAGTCTACGTATAGAGGCGTCCAGCCTCTATCTGGCCCCTTGCTTATTGACTCAGTTTCTTCAGCTGGTACCGTTGCAGGCGAGCCACGTTCCAGATAATTACCTCATTACGCCAATTACTCATTAAGGCTTGTTCTACGCAAATTTTTGTTGCCAGACCCTCCTTTCATTTTGAAACCCTACTTGGGATGTCAAATTTCAGTCAATCCAACATACTTAGAGTAGTTTACTCTAATTACTCATTAAGGGCTTGTTTTACCGCAAAAAGCTTGTTCACAACCCCATTGGTTTGACAGTACTACTGCATGTCAAATTTCAGCGCAATCCGTCATATTTAGGAGTAGTTATTCATTTTTTTTTTTGGCTTAAACTTGGTTCCACGTCTTCTGGTAAACGAAGCAAGCTCGCTTCGCTCGCCGCTGCCAATAAACTTAAATATCAGTATCCACCAGAGCGGGTTGTTCAGCCACTGTTTAATTATTATTTATTATTTTGACAATTCCGGGTGGTTATCTGCCCTTGAGCAACGTGTGATTGGGATGTGTTAGTGTGTGATGGTGGTAGCTTGGTGTGTGTTGTGTAGAGGGATGTAAGGTGGTCTCTATATGTGGGAGTGGTTTTAAGGATTGTATCAGATCGGGTTTTTTGTTGGTTAGGTAGTGTGTGGAGGTAGGGGGGTAGGGTATTTGGGGTGGGTGTCGTGGGCGTGTTCGTTTTGTTGGTTGGTAGTGTAGGTTCGTTGCGACTGGGTTGTTGGTGGTGGGTAAGTTGGTTTTAGGGTTGGGGTCGGTGGGGGAGGGTGTTAGTTGTATAAGGTTAGTTGTGATGTCGGTGGGGTTGTTGTTACGGGTGTTGTTTTTGAGTGGTTCCGTAGTGGGATAGTGTGACGGTGATTAGTTATGGGGGGGTGGTGAGGTGTGTTGTAAAGGTTCTTGTGTTGGGTGTTTGTTAGGTACGTTGCTGTTGGGGTAGGGGTTCGAGGTGTGAGGAGGCCTGTGATTTGGTAGGGCTGGTGGTTTATGTTTGGTGTGGGTCTGGGTGTGGGTGGTCGTTTTTTAAGTTAGGTGGATGCTACATGTTTGGTCGGGTATGGGTGTGGGGTGTGGGTTGTGTGAGGCTGTGTTTGGTGGTGTGTTCCTGGTCACTGTGTGTGTTTTGGTGTCTTAGTGTGGGTGCGTTGTCACCATTTGTTGTGTTTGCATTTTGGTGCAAGAATGTGTTTGAGGTGGTGGTGGGTGTTAGTCTTGTTCTGTGAGTCTTTGAGTTTGTTGTTTGGGTTGAGTGGTTGTGCTGTTGGGGGGGGGGAGGTGGTGGTTTGGTATGAGGTGTGGGCTGGTGTGATGGTCGACGTTATAAGGCACTGGGGTTTACTTCTTATGGTGTTAGGTGTGCGGGTTGATAGTGGGCGGTTTTCTACGGGTGTGCGGTGGTGTGGGTAGGGACTGAGGTGTGGGGGGGGGTGTGGTGGTGCGGTAGTGACGCATGCCGTATGTCTGCTGTGGTTAGTTGAGTTGTTTTCTCTTCGGTGTTTGTTTACTTCGCGTTTCGGTGCCTCTTCGTTCTTTATCGGTTGCGTCGATCGGTGGTGTCGGTTGTGACGGTGAGCCTCGGGGGGGGTGGTTCGGGGTTAGTGGCGGTGCGGGGAAGGATCGGTCCACCCCCCCACGCACCAGCATTAACCCAAAGATCGGTAATAATAGCTCCAGCTCCTTCCGGGAAGATGAAACTGCTAGTGCGAGTCCGGACTCGCGTGACAAGACCATGGGTGAATAACATCGACACCCACACCATGACACTCGCGCACACCCACATACTCACACACACACAGGAAATACAGACATACCCACACACTCAAACACACACACTCACCCTAAGATCGCTGGTTACATATAGGTATACAAAAATCGAAAGACAAAATAAAAGAGTAAAAGAAAAAATTGATGAAGTTAAAAGAATTGACGAGGATTACTATTTCTAATTCTAACATTGGAGTTTTATACCTTGGCACCGAGATGACAAGGCCTTGAATTCCATCGCCCGTTGAGCGTCACACCATCCCACCCGCTCCGCCCCCGTACAAGTTTACCTACCTAAGGGAATGTTTATTCATATAAAGATTATATTGTTATCTTCGGCAATGTTGTTCTATAATATGATCAAATAAAATTTGTAAAACACACAAAGACTGCCAGTATGAGACTTTCAGATATGCATTAACTTAAACTCTTCGCCTTTATTTTTGTCTCAAAAACTTATTTATATGGAGAATATCAATAGAAGCTGGAATTAATTAGCTTTCCATTGATATATTTCGTTAGTCATATCCTGAATTATCTATGCATAAATTAGCGTTAACGAAATGATGAAAAATCATGAATCGGGGTTAATTTCCTACCTAATATATGTTTATCAGTAGAAACCATATACTGTTATCTTTGGAAAGTGTTTGTATTATTAATATTATCAAATAAAAACCGTAAAACACAAAAGAAATTGCCATTAACTTCAGACTTTCAGAGAATATGCATTAACCTAATAACTCTGTCGCATTTAATATTTTAAGTGAAAAATTTACTCCTTCCTGTAAAGAAGAAAGACAAAACACAATGTAAAAGAAGAAAGTCCGAATGAATGCATCAAATGTTTCACCTTTCTTACTCGTATGCATCACTTTCACTCTTTCTTCACATAAGTGTAATCCATGTACGTTATATAAACAAACAGACGGAGGCAGGGACGTGCAGGCGTGCAGCGCGGGCGTGAGCTGCTGCGATGGGCTTGGGAAGCACACCCGGCGGGAGGCGAGGATGTCGGATTACCGGAGCCTCGAGCGCACGCCTGCCCTCGTCAACCTCCTCCAGCGCAGTCATATTTCGTGCAAAGGTACCCATCGCGATCACCGCAGGCGACGCACGGCGCTGGTCACCTTCACGGTACTGTAATACTTTCATCCGTGACGTCACCAGAATTGTTTAACCAGACCACGCCCTAGACCTCTCAAGTAAACAAACTGGTGCCGCACTTCTTCGCAAAGAAAAAGAATATATGAAAATACCAACTTTCGATTGCGATGAAGGCATCCCACATTAACACGTCTTAATAGATACAACTAGGACTGTATTTTGTTCAAGTTCAAAGCCGAAGAAGTCACAATATCGATTTCGTGCTTCATTAATGACATTGCGTGGCCAAATGAATCAAGCGGTTCACAACACACGCAACATGTTTCACAAGTATAAAATGCTTTCTCGGGTAGCCCTGAGACATGAAACAAAGGGAAGATGACTCTTGCGGGTGTTTGTTTGTAGCTCAATGAAGTGTCAAGAAGCACATAAACAAGGGCCTAGTGTTGGACATGGAACAGATTGCGAAAAATAGAAACAATTGTCAAAGTACGCCTTTGCATGAGAAAGATTTGGCGAAGGAAAGAACTAGGTGTCATTCAACATTTGTTCTACCACCATGAGTTATCCTTCGCCTGTTGGCATTCACGCAGGCGACTTTCAGCATTTTCCCTTACTTGGCCCTCGCACCGCTATAAGTTCACGCTCTGTTTCAGTTTTGTAGCGTTCTTGCGCTCCTTTCATTCGTAGAAAGTATAGGACTGCTTGTGCAACTGAGCGATGTATTTGGTGTGCTTGAACTGATCCGAGAGCCTCTGGCAAACTATTGCGATTGATAAGATACCCCCCCCAAACCGAATCAAGGTCACCTCAATAATTACGTGAAATTGTCGGGCTCATCCCCCTGTGATACGTACCCAACCCCGAACCCAAGTGAAGGGTGTTGGAAGGCCCGGCCAGTCTCCCTCAGTCCTACACTCTTACTGCGCCGTAGGGTACCGGGGTGGGGGGGGGATCCATATGCCTAGCTTATCCTAATATTCCAGTATGCACATTAATGTCTCCTTCCGGTCTCCTTCCTGATGTATTGCTAACACTTGCCCCAATCCATGCTTACAACACATATCAGTGGGAGCTCCCATTTTGTAAGTCAAGGTTGATGGCTCCATGCCAAAAGCGAAGATGACCTAGCTCGTGGTAGACAAATTTGAGTACACCTATAGTTTTCTTTCCTTTCCAAACTCCTTTCTCATGTCCAAAGGCATGCTTTGCCACCTTGTTTCTTTCTTTTGCAATCCTTTCCCGTGTTCCACACTAGCCTGTTTTCCCTTCTTTTGGCACTTCTTGATCTACAAACAACACCCGCAAGAGTCATCTTCCCTTTTTCATGTTTCAGGGCTACCCTGAAGCCATTTTTTCTCTTGTTTTCTTCTCTCCTTTCCATGTGAAATGTATTCTCATTAAAAGACCATTGATGGCTCTTAACGGCCCCGCAACACCTCACTGACTCCACATACTGGAAGCACACTCGCATCGAGTTCAGGCTACACTCTAAGCGTGCGCACGACACCAGATGGGTGTCTCTCAGGTCTAAACTTTGACGATCGTTTTCGTGAATATTTGAATGGAATCGAATAAACTACGGATTTGTGTCCATCTGGAGCACACGAGAGCTTTCCGAGGAGCTATAGAACCGCCCCCGGGCGACCACCACCGCGTTCGTTAGAAGGGCGGACACATTTTTCTCCAGGAACTTTCCTCTCTAACTAGTCATCTATCGCAGGCAGGGTTATCAGGGTTTGCGGGCAGGGGTTATCACCTTGGCCCCGTATTTGGTCCGATAATTCATATGAATTAAAGAATTATAGGTGACCGAACAGCGACACTGACTGAATTTACTCCCCACGACCTCTACAACAGCGAAGACATCAAGCCGACATTTGTATCAGGACTTGTGGCAAACCGTCCTTTCCCTCGGGGAGATATTGAAGTAAAAGTGAAGCTCGTGCACCACAAGTCCTCTAGAAAATGAATACATCTCAGTCTCGCCGCCTTCCTCCACATCCTTCCTCCACGCCGCGCTAAAAATTTACTATTGTCACCGTGCGGTGGGATCCTTGCTACCACATCGTCACCACCCCTCGTGAGCCCGCCGCACTTATCTGTGAACATCGCTATTCGTATCTTTATTTTCTCTCTTTCTACTCTTTACCGCTAAATACAAGATCCACATACTCTTTAGTGCCATGTTTCATTAAAAGAACAAATGTTTTAACACGCTCGAGTCAGGTGGCAGAACAAATACAAAGGTGTGCGACAGTCAGTCCCGATTGATGGCGTCCTAGATAAACGAGACACGGGCTGAAAAAATATGATTAACGCAAGCTCAGCGGAATACCGAGACCAATGTTAACGTTCCTCCACCTCCCTTCCTGAGCACCTGACAGATGATTAAATTTACTGTGGCACCTGTACTCGAGGCTCGTGTTGGGCTTCTTATTCAAGTATTCTAACCAGACCAATTCTAACCCACAACACACAAAGCTTACCAATTATGTAGCTTGAATTTCCGGAACAAGATTGATTTATACATAACATAGATAGATAGATAAAAATAATAGATAGCTATATGATTGTAGGTAGACATGAAGAGATGGCCGCAAAGTAAAGGTACGTTCATCTTTACCTGTCGCAGTGTTTCCAAAGCGCTTGCTTGATATTTTCACGCCCAAACCTGCGACGGCAGTCCAGCGAGTGCCGCGTGCGCTTGACACCCAATACACATTGTCTCAAATTGTCTTATGAGAAAACCTGCGAAGATGGAGATGGAGGGCAAGGATTTATTCGAGATTTAAGTACTAATAAGATATTTAGTACCGTACATAAACCCCCCCCACCCCCACCGCACCCACCACCCACCCACCCACCCCCCACTCCACCCACCCACCACCAACCCAACCCACCCACCCAAAACATCCCACACACCCACACACCCACACACACGCACACCCACACCCACCCCACCCACACCCCACACCCACACCCACTACACCCACGCCACACCCACACACACAACCCACACACACACACCCATACCCAACCCACACCCACCTCCACATCCACACCCACACACATATTCAGCTTAAATTGTACGATCAGTAACCAACCTAATATAGCGACGGTCGTGCTAAGAGAGGATGAAAAAATAACATAAAATTACTATATCATCAGAATCTCTATAAATAACCACTGATATTCTACATACCTCATAATAAGGAAGAATTACTTTTAATCACGGATATTCTAGGTGATACAGTCATATAAGGAAGAATAGTACTTTTAGTCACTTATTATTCATAGATACAATCATATAGGAGAATAGTACTTTTAATCATGATATTCTAAGCTACAATCATATACGAAGAATAGTACTTTAATCACTGATATTCCTGATAAATCTATAAGTAAGATAGTACTTTAATCTCTGATATTCTAGATACACTCATATAAAGAGATAGTACTTTTAATCACTTGATATTTCTAGATACAATTCATAAATGTGAAGATAGTACTTTAATCACCTGAGATTCTACTACAGTCATATAAGGAAAAATAGTACTTTTAATCACTGATATTCCTAGATACAATCATATAAAGAAAATGTAACTTTTAATTCACTGATATTCTAATACAATCATATAAGGAAAGACATAGTACTTTTAATCACTGATATTTCTATATCAATCATATAAGTAAAAATTAGTACTTTTTAATCACTGATATTCTCGATACAATCATATTACATGAAAATAGTACTTTTAATCACACTGATATTCTATATACAATCATATAAGGTAAGAATATTACTTTTAATCACTGCTATTCTAGATACAATCATATAGTAAGAATAGTACTTTTATCACTGCTATTCTAGATACAGTCATATAAGTAAGAATAGTACTTTTAATCACTTATATTCCTAGATACAAGTCTATAAGTACGAATAGTACTTATCACTGCATTCTAGATACAATCTATAGGAAAAATGTACCTTTTAATCACTGATATTCTAGATACAATTCATATAAGTCAGAATTGTACTTTTTAATCACTGTCTATTCTAGATACAATCATATATGGAAGAATAGTACTTTGAATCACTGATTTCTACATAAATGCATATAAGGAAGATAGTACTTTTAATCACGGATATTCTAGATACAGCATTACATAAGAATAGTAATAGTTATGAAGATAGTAATTAATACAGAATTGAATTGATTCGTAGATACACATCAAAGGTTACTTGGTCCGTGTCTGTGTTTCTGGCCAGCGTTCCTCACACCATAGATCCTTGCCTCGAGAGTCGAACCGAGAACACAGGTCACAGTCGTATTTTTTTATCACAACGCCACTCAGCCTTTTTATATCCAACGTGTAGAAAAGTACTTATGATCCTGACTCGTGATAAAACTAAAAATAAACTAGTGATGAGATATTACTCGAATTATAGGCAATACATCTGAATAGGATGGTTGACGATCTTGACAAATCGTGCGTAAACAATGAATAAAGAAGCTCAGTAATAAGTGTGTGTGTGTGTGTGTGTGTGGTGGTGTGTGTGTGTGTGTGTGTGTGTTTGTGTTGTGCTGTGTGTGTGTGGTGTGTGTGTGTTGTGTGGTGTGGGTGTCGTGTAGTGTGTGTGTGTGGTGTGTGTGGTGTTGTGTGTGTGTGTGTGGTGTGTGTGTGGTGGTGTGTGGTGTGTGGCGGCTGTGCGTGCGTGCTGTGCGTGCGTGTGGTGTGTGTGTTGTGTGTGGGGGGGGGGGGGTGCGTGGTGCGTTGCGTGCTGGTGTCGTGGTGTGGCGGTGCGTTGCGTGGTGGTGCGTGTGTGTGTGTGGGCGCGGGCGGGCGTGCGCGGCGTGGGCGTGGGGCGGGGCGTGCGGTGTGTGCTGTGTGTGTGTGTGTTATATTTTACCACTAGCCGCAAGCCGCCCCCGGGCGGACTTTTTGGCTAGCTCCTGCGGAGGCTATTGGTGGTGGGCCTTCGGCCCCCCAAACCTGTGTTTGGTGGGCCTTCGGCCCACCAAACACGGACTCTCCAGATAGCCCCTTCTAACTTTCCTGAAATCATGGATGTAGAAATGTATGTATTCCCCCCACCCATTCACTCACCCATTAACCCATCACCCCCCACCCATTCACTCACCCATTACCCATCACCCCCCACCCATTCACTCACCCATTACCCATCACCACACACCCATTCACTCACCCATTACCCATCACCCCCCACCTATTCCCTCACCCATCACCATCACCCCCAACCCATCACCCCCCACCCATTCACTCACCCATCACCCCACACCCATTACCCATCACCCCACCCATTCACTCACCCATTACCCATCACCCTACATCAAGGTTTCCTCAATTCTCGCAACCCACTTTTTTTTTCACAATTATCGCTAATAGGCTGCTAAAAAAAAAAAAAAGTGATCGGATCATCTCATAATTGGGCTTAAAACCTTCCCCTGGTCAACCTGGTTCCAAATATGATGCCATATGAGGTGATTGCGCCACGGGTAGCGGAACCTATACCAGACACACACACACACACACACAGACAGACAGACAGACAGACAGACACACTTTCGCTTATATTTACCATTACCCATCACCCCCCACCTATTCCCTCACCCATCACCCATCACCCCCAACCCATCAGCCCCCACCCATTCACTCACCCATCACCCCACACCCATTACCCATCACCCCACCCATTCACTCACCATTACCCATCACCCTACATCAAGGTTTCCTCAATTCTCGCAACCCACTTTTTTTTCACAATTATCGCTAATAGGCTGCTACAAAAAAGAAGAAAAAAAGTGATCGGATCATCTCATACGTGGGCTTAAAACCTTCCCCTGGTCAACCCGGTTCCAAAAATGTGCCATATGAGGTGATTGCGCCACGGGGGGCGGAACCTATACCAGACACACACACACACACACACAGACAGACAGACAGACAGACAGACAGACAGACACACTTTCGCTTATATTTACCATTACCCATTACCCCCCACCTATTCCCTCACCCATCACCCATCACCCCCAACCCATCACCCCCCACCCATTCACTCACCCATCACCCCACACCCATTACCCATCACCCCACCCATTCACTCACCCATTACCCATCACCCTACATCAAGGTTTCCTCAATTCTCGCAACCCACTTTTTTTTTCACAATTATCGCTAATAGGCTGCTAAAAAAAAAAAAAAAAAAGTGATCGAATCATCTCATAATTGGGCTTATGACCTTCCCCTGGTCAACCCGGTTCCAAAAATGTGCCAATATAGGTGATTGTCGCCACGGTGGGCGAACCTATACACCACACACACACCACCACCCACACACAAATCACGCAGACACACCACACATACAGACAGAGTTAAGACACACTTTCGCATTATATTATTACTAGCCTTCACAGCCGCCTCCAGGGCGGACTTTTTGGCCTAGCTCACTTCGGAGGGCCGTTATTGGTGGGCCTTCGGCCCCACCACCTGTGTTTGGTGGCCTCGGCCACACAACATGGACTCTCCAGATAGCCCCTTCTAACATTTCCTGAAATCATGGATGTAAGAAATGTATGTATTCCCCCCACCCATTCACTCACCATTACCCATCACCCCCCAACCCGATTCACTCACAGGCCGTTACCCTCACCCCCCACCCTTTCACTCCCGATTACCCATCACCTCCCCACCCGTCACTCACCCATTCCCTCCCCCCCACCCATTCACCACCCATTACCCATCACCACACACCCATTCCTCACCCATTACCCTCAACCCCCCCCCCATTCACTCACCCATTACCCATCACCTCCACCCATTCACTCACCCATTACCCATCACTCACACACCCTGCACTCTCCACCCATTCCCATCCCCCCCACCCATTCACTCATCCCATTACCCATCCCCACACGCACCCATTTCCACTCACCCAATTACCCATCACCCGCCCATCTATTCCCTCTTCCCTCACCCATCCCATCACCCCCCACCCATTCCAAACTCACCTCCACCACAGCCCATTCCCATCACCCCACCCATTCCTCACCATTACCCTCACCTCCATCAAGGTTTTCTCCTCAATTCTCGCAACCCAAACCCACTTTTGTTTTCACAATTCTCGCTAATAGGCTGCTAAAACAAAAAAAACAAAATGATCGATCATCTCATAAGTGGGCTTATGACCTTCCCCTGGTCAACCTGATCCAAAATGTGCCATAATGAGGTTTTTGCGCCAACGGGGGGCGGAACTTACCCCACACCACACAACACAGACGACGACACCACTTTCGCTTATATTATTATAAGATGATAGATGTCGTTTACGCACAGACTCGTGATCGTCCTGCTGTTACTATACAGGAAACCTTAGACTCGTGTCGATCGGTAGGCAAGGCTGGACGTAATCAGCCTTGCTCAAGGGGCAGTAAACTCCTTACTTTGTCAATAAAACAAAACTACCTAATGACAACATTGGGTGTCCCGAACGAATTATTTAGTAGCTCTTTGCCATTTACCCTTCAACAGCCCGGATCTTTCTTTGCTATATAAAATCGTAGGTTGTCAAACCATAAAAGCACGAAAAGTCACTTAATATATCAATTAGTTAGTCAGACAAGGATACTAACAAGTTCTCTCTATAAATTTGCTTATACTCAATAAAATTGTCTTGGTACCAAATTAACAATGGAAAATTACGCTCTGGCTCAAAGGGGTTTACGTACAGCACTCCTTGTATATATAGAGCCATCAATTTTAGTCCTTTCTTTCCCCTCCAGATCATGGCAGTAGTTCCGGAAGGGCCATCCCGTCGCTACAAGGCCCCTAGGAAGCAGCACCCCTGGGTAGCACTCATGATAGGCCCATTTCTTACAGAAATTTCGGTTGTCTAGAGTGCTGTTCACATTCTGCTGGGAATGCTTCAAAAACACTCTACTAGATGGCGGTGGTAAGGCTTTTGCTGTCTGATAGTAATTAGTATGCATAAACACAATGAATAAATTGAAATACTACATAACTACGTACTTACGTTTTTTTTTTTTTTTTTTTTATTTTTTTATACATCTTGACCTATAGCGCCTGTATGCAATGACTTCTAAGGCCTATATTAGGCTACTATATAAGGACAAACACACTATTTTTTTATGTTATATCAATCAATCAATTCTTCCCCTTGAGGCCCAGAACGTAATTATCATTATAATTTTGGGTACCATTAACAATTTTTGGTGAATATAAGCATGTATAGATATACCTGTTTAATATCCTTGTCCAACTACTAACTTGGAAATTAGTTACTTTTCGGCTGTTATTGCTAATCACAACATACTCGAGTATTTTTTTTATAGCAAAAGTGGTAGATCTGGGCGGTGAGGGGGGCCCAATCTTTCATTTGCTATATAAAATCGTCCTGGTTGTCCGCCATAAAATAACGATAGAATAGCTTAATATACTTTAATCAGCTAGTGTAATAGGATACTAAACAGGTCGTTATGTATAAAATATTTCTTTTATTATTAAAAATTCGTCCTAATGGTGTCAAATAACAATGAAAATTCATTCTGGGTTTCAAGGGTTAAGGGGTCCCTCGCAGCTTCCTTACCTTTTTTCTTTCCTCCAACGCTGTGCCACTACACCTGCCAACTCCTGACACCCTGCGGTACTACGCCACTGGAACGGCTGGTGCATGCCGCTGCAGTGTCCCGGCTGCCAGGAGAGAAGACACGAGCATTGGTTAGTCACGTCCCAGCACTATAGTAAAAGTGATCTGTGGGAACGCCATCTCGACTTTCCCGATCACAGAGGAACAACAGCGAGACATAAACAAGACGCAGTTCCGTTAGATCGGACATCTAGTAGACATCATGGTTGCGTGTTACCATTACGTTGCGTTCCTCTCATTGTTCTCTGGGCAAAGAGGTGGGCGTAGGCAGCAAGAGTACGGTCAGAACTGCCTCCCTCTGGCTAGTGTATGTTGGCCCCAGGGCAATCAACTCCCTAAATGGTTCAGCAGCCTTATGTACGAATGCCTGGCAGGTCTTCCAAGGGCGCCGTCTCCACTGGGCTCTCCGAAGCTGGGATCGAGGTTCTCTCCTCACCGATCTCAACTTATCCTCCAAACAGCCTTTTCTTTCTCGTCCCGATCGCCGAACTAAGAAACGGAACGGCATGAACTTTAATAATTGCTCATATAACCACGATGGAATAGCTCGTTCATGCTCTGAAGTTTGATGAAGGCAGGATTTTCCGTGCTTGTAAGAGGCTTGGATTTACTGCTGACCGTGTAACTTGAATGCTGTGGTAGCCTGTGGTGTCATTCATACTTATCCAGGAATCACCGGTGCCCCTCCTCGCTATGATCACCTAATTTCCCATCCTCGCCCTTATCCAATGTTGCAGTTAATCCCTCCCACACGGACAGAGAGGAGTATTAGTTGCTTATTTAACCTTCACCCCCCGATCTTTCCTTGCTATTAAAAAAAATCGTATGTTGTTAGCCGTAAGCAACGAAAAGTAACTAATAAACAAACTAAGCTAATAGACAAGGATATTAAACAGGTCATTCTATATAATATGCTTATGTTCATTAAAATCGTCTGAATAGTACCCAAATTACAATGGAATTACGTTCTGTGCTTCAAGGTGGTTAATGCAAAAAGGGGGAAATGCTGCCAGACATGAGATTATATGCATGGCAAAGCCTAAAAAAGGGGGAGGGGTTGTATAGAAAAAGAAGTGAAACGGTGAGGGAAGGGTAGAGGAGTTATTAATATATATGTGGCGTATACTGTAGTGTAGGTTTACTATCATGTCGGTTCAGATAGATGACTTCCCTCGCACTTTTGCAACCCTATCAATGACCTACTTTTCTATCTCCTAATGAAAAATCTGGAGGATTATCGATTCTGTTCGTCGACATCTTATCATACCCCGCCAGAATGATTATCTGTGGGAATATTGATTTTTATTTCACTCCATTTATATGTTACTTAGTGAAATCTGCTAGTCGACAACCTATCATACCCGCCAGGAATTGATTTTTAAATTTGGGACTATTGATCTTATTTCTCCTCTTATTATGTATTTACTATGAAAATCTCTAGCCGACAATCTATCATACCCCCAGTAATGTTCTAATGTGGGAATATTGATTTATTTTCACTTCTATTATATACTAGCCGCAAAGCCGCCCTCCGGGCGGACTTTTTGGCTAGCTCCTGCGAAGGGCTATTGGTGTGCTTCGGCCCACCCTGTGTTTGGTGGGTGCATTCAGGCACACCAACATGGACCTCTCCATATAGCCCCTATCTAACTTTACCTGTGAATCATGGATGTATAAATGGTATGTATTTCCCCCACCCATTCACTCACCATTACCCATCACCCCCACACGCATTCACTCACCCCATTACCGTCACCCCCCCCCATTCACTCACCCTTTAAACCCATCCACCCCCCACCCTTCACCACCCATTACCCATCACCCACACCCATTCACTCACCCATTACCATCACCACACCCCATTCACTCACCCATTACCCATCACCCCCCACCCATTCACTCACCCATTACCCATCACCCCCACCCATTCACTCACCCATTACCCATCACCCACCCCCTTCACTCACCCATTACCCATCACCCCCACCATTACCCATCCCCCACCCTTCACTCACCCATTACCCATCGCCCCACCCATCACTCACCCATTACCCATCACCCCCACCCATTCACTCACCCATTACCCATCACCACACCCCATTACCCAATCCCCCCACCATTCACTCACCCATTACCCATCACCCCCACCCATTCACTCACCCATTACCATCACCACACCCCATCACTCCCCTTACCCATCACCCCCCCCCATTCACTCACCCATTACCCATCACCACACACCCATTCACTCACCCATTACCCATCACCCCCCACCATCATCAACCCCACCCATTCACCCCACCATTACCCATCACCACACCCCATTCATCACCCATTACCCATCACCCCCCACCCATTCACTCACCCATTACCCTCACCCCCACCCATTCACTCACCCATTACCCATCACCACACACCCATTCACTCACCCATTACCCACCCCCCACCCATTCACTCACCCATTACCCATCCCCACACACCCATTCACTCACCCATTACCCATCACCCCCCACCCATTCACTCAACCCCCACCCATTCACTCACCATTACCCATCACCACACACCCATTCACTCACCCATTACCCATCACCCCCCACCCATTCACTCCACCCATTACCCATCACCCCCACCCATTCACTCACCCATTACCCATCACCCCCCACCCATTCACTCACCCATTACCCATCACCACACACCCATTCACTCACCCATTACCCATCACCCCCACCTATTCCCTCACCCACACCCATCACCCCCAACCCATCACCCCCCACCCATTCACTCACCCATCACCCCACACCCATTACCCATCACCCCACCCATTCACTCACCCATTACCCATCACCCTACATCAAGGCTTCCTCAATTCTCGCAACCCACTTTTGTTTTCACAATTATCGCTAATAGGCTGCTAAAAAAAAAAAAAAAAAAGTGTTCGGATCATCTCATAAGTAAGCTTATGACCTTCCCCTGGTCAACCTGATTCCAAAAATGTGCCATATGAGGTGTTTGCGCCACGGGGGGAGGAACCTATACCACACACACACACACACAGACAGACAGACACACTTGCGCTTATATTATTACTAGCCGCAAAGCCGCCCTCCGGGCGGACTTTTTGGCTAGCTCCTGCGGAAGGCTATTGGTGGGCCTTCGGCCCACCACCTGTGTTTGGTGGGCCTTCGGCCCACCAAACATGGACTCTCCAGATAGCCCCTTTTAACTTTCCTGAAATCATGGATGTAGAAATGTATGTATTCCCCCCACCCATTCACTCACCCATTACCCATCACCCCCCACCCATTCACTCAGTCATTACCCATCACCCCCCACCCATTCACTCACCCATTACCCATCACCCCCCACCCATCCACTCACCCATTACCCATCACCACACACCCATTCACTCACCCATTACCCATCACCCCCCACCCATTCACTCACCCATTACCCATCACCCCCCACCCATTCACTCACCCATTACCCATCACCACACACCCATTCACTCACCCATTACCCATCACCCACCTACCCATTACCCCACCTATTCCCTCACCCATCACCCCCAACCCATCACCCCCCACCCATTCACTCACCCATCACCCCACACCCATTACCCATCACCCCACCCATTCACTCACCCATTACCCATCACCCTACATCAAGGCTTCCTCATTACTCGCAACCCACTTTTGTTTTCACAATTCTCGCTAATAGGCTGCTAAAAAAAAAAAAAAAAAAAAAGTGATCGGATCATCTCATAAGTGGGCTTATGACCTTCCCCTGGTCAACCTGATTCCAAAAATGTGCCATTGAGGGTTTTGCGCCAAAGGGGGCGGAACTTATACAACACACACACCACACAGACAGACAGACAGACAGACAGACACACTTTCGCTTATATTATTATAGAAGAGAGAAAAGACTAGCCGCAAAGCCGCCTCCGGGCGGACTTTTTTGGCTAGCTCCTTTCGGAGGGCTATTGGTGGGCCTTGGCCCACCACCTGTTTGGTGGGGCATCCGCCCACCAAACATGGACCCCTCAGATAGCCCCTTCTAACTTTCTGAAATCATGGATGTAGAAAGTATGTATTCCCCACCCATTCACTCACCCATTACCCATCACCCCCAACCATTCACTCACCCATTACCCATCACCCCCCACCCATTCACTCACCCCTTACCCCATCACCCCCCACCCATTCACTCACCCATTACCCATCACCACACACCCATTCACTCACCCATTACCCATCACCACACACCCATTCACTCACCCATTACCCATCACCCCCCACCCATTCACTCAACCATTACCCATCACCCCCACCCATTCACTCACCCATTACCCATCACCACACACCCATTCACTCACCCATTACCCATCACCCCCCACCCATTACCCATCACCCCCCACCCATTACACCCATCATCCCTACCACCCATATCACTCACCCATTAACCATCACCCCCATCCATCACTCAACCCATTACCCATCACCACACACCCATTCACTCACCCATTACACATCACCACACACCATTCACTCACATACCCATCACCCCCACCCATTCACTCACCCATTACCATCACCACACACCCATTCACTCACCCATTACCCATCACCCACCCACCCATTCACTCACCCATTACCATCACCACACACCCATTCACTCCACCATTACCCATCACCCCCACCCATCACTCACCCCCCACCATTCACTCACCCATTACCCATCACACACACCCATTCACCACCCATTACCCATCACCCCCCACCATTCACTCACCCATTACCCATCACCCACACCCATTCACTCACCCATACCATCACCACCACCCATTCACTCACCCATTACCCATCACCACACACCCATTCACTCACCCATTATCCATCACCCCCACCTATTCCCTCACCCATCACCGTCACCCCCAACCATCACCCCCCACCCATTCATCACCATCACCCCACACCCATTACCCATCACCCCACCCATTCACTCACCCATTACCCATCACCCTACATCAAGGCTTCCTCAATTCTCGCAACCCACTTTTGTTTTCACAATTCTCGCTAATAGGCTGCTAAAAAAAAAAAAAAAAAAAGTGATCGGATCATCTCATAAGTGGGCTTATGACCTTCCCCTGGTCAACCTGATTCCAAAAATGTGCCATATGAGGTGTTTGCGCCACGGGGGGCGGAACCTATACCACACACACACACACACACACACACACACACAGACAGACAGACAGACACACTTTCGCTTATATTATTATAGATTACTAGTGAAAATCTGCTAGCCGACAATCTTATCATACCCGCCAGGAATGATTCTGTGGGAATATTGATTTTACCTCACTTTCAAGCACACAAGATATCGGACTTGTCATTTGTATCCCCTATCATGTATCCTTTTTTTTTTCTTGATTGATTGATTTAATGCCAAAAAAGGGGAAATGTATCTTTTTTCTTCTTCTTTTTACATCACAAAGGACTGGCCAAGGGCAAAAAATAGGTTATAAGAAGCCTATTGGGATAAATTTTAGTCAGGAGATCCGTATATATGAGACATTCTTTTTCTTTTCTTTGTTAAAATGACGTTTGCATTCTGGCTCCGTTATGGATAGTGTATTTCATTGTTCCTTGTTAATATAATAATAATGATAATAATAATGATACTTTTGTTTGATTCCTATCGCCTGTTTACTACTTAACTTTGTGCTAGACTATTCATTTTCTGCTCTTTCACGTCAAGGGCTCACCCCCCCCGCCCCCCACCCCCCCCACCCATTCATTCATTCATTCATTCATTCATTCACACACACATACACACACACACACAAACACACACACACACACACACACACGCACACACACACACACACACACGCACACACACACACACACACACACACACACACACACACACACACACACACAACACACCACACACACACAACACACACCACACACATACAGTCCCCCACACCAGAGGTGGGCACTTCCGCAAACACTTCCGCAAATTGCGGAAGTCCGAATTCGTTGGCAGATTTGCGTTTGCGGAAGCACTTCCGCAATCCGGTACTCCGGAGCAAGGGTTACTCCGTAGTGTAGGGGTAGCACGCTCGGTTCACAACCGAGAAGTCCCGGGTTCGATCCCCGGGCGGAGCGGAAACATATGGGCTGTTCCTTAAAACCCAAGCCCCTGTCCACCCAGCAGTGAATGGGTATCGGGTGTTAGCCGGGGTTTGTGACCTGCCTCCCGGGGTGCTGGCTTCGGCCTACACAAAGCAATAAGGATGAATGATAAAAATGTTGATATGGAGACGGGGCCATACGAGCGTTGCTCTGGCCCTGTAAAATACAACTAGATGAATACAACTAGATGAATACACACACAACACGCACTCATTCACCACACCACACACACACACACACACACACACACACACGCACTCATTCACACACACACACACGCACACACACACACACGCACACACACGCACACACAACACACACACACACACACACACACACACACAACACACACACACACCCACACACATACACACAACACGCACTCATTCACACACACACACACACACACACACACACACACACACAAACAACACGAACTTATTCACATGCACACACACTCTACATTCTACAGTAGTGACGCATTGCTCCTCTCATCTCCTGCCGCCACTTTAATTAAGGTCACAACTCCTCAGCTTCAATCCCGGGTGAACAAAGGCAGGAGCGTGAGGACAGATAAGCACAAAATTATCTCCATCTGACCGAGGAAGGCACACAGCCCCTAAAGCAAAGGAAAACCCCAGTAAAAAGGATATGGAGAGGTTTCCCTATCGAGGACGCGCGCACATGTTCTACTAAAACCTCACACTGGCAACTCATTTTATCTCCAGCTAGGGTATCTATATATATATTAAGGTACTCTATCTCCAGCCAGTGGTTAACCTGAGTCAGTCGGGAGCAGGCTTCTCGGAGGGTTGGTACATACGTCCTGAAGCTCTGGCCTCAATTTGACTGATTCTACGCGTTGCCAAAACATCGCAAAGTTTAACAGCTAATATAGCGGTAAGAACTGCATCGTCTTCATTATAGTAATACAGTAGCAACAATAGTTTTAGTAGTAGCAGTAGTACCAACAATAACACTGGGGAACAAATTTTTGTTGAGTTAGGTCTGACACTTGTTATTAAGTAATTTTTGGGTGCTGAATCCAAAACTGATCTCAGTTTTTCTCTATCACGTCAAGTTTTTGAACTGTAGGATTTTCGTTTTCTTAAAAAATATGAAAAATACTGTACATAACAGTAACAGTGCTTATTTTATAACAAGTTGCAAATGTTAACATACAATGAAAAATGAAAGAAATAGGCATGAATAGGATGTTTATTTAACATTATCATGTTTTTAGAAAGGATAAGGCTATAATTGTGTGCAGGTTAAGGTAAAAATTTACGTTTGTAGCTTTGTCTGGAGTGTTCAACTTGAGGACTATCGCGTTTGATGCTCCAACAATAGTCAGCCATCATATGCACATCCCATCTACCCTGGTAACGTTCTTCCATAACCTTCAAATCTTGGTGAAATCGTTCACCTTGCTCGTCGCTAGCAGCACCAAGATTTTCCGGAAAGTTGGCAGGATGGCTATGCAAAAAATGTACTTTAATACTCATGCTGCAACCAAGCGCTTTGTAGCTCTCCAATAGTTTCTGAACAATTTCTGTGTAATTACTTGCACGTGTATTTCCAAGAAAGTTCTTGACGACGTCCTTGAATGATAGCCAAGCATTCTTTTCAAGGTCTGACATAGTACCGTTGAAATGTTCATCTTTGATGAGCTGTCGAATTTGTGGACCATCAAACACACCGGCCTTGATTTTTTCAATTGACAGTCCAGGAAATGCCAAGATGATGTACTTCAAACAGTCGCCATCAGTTGACAATGCTTTTACAAATTGTTTCATGAGACCTAGTTTTATGTGCAGAGGTGGGAATATTATTTTCTTCCTGTCAACAAGTGGCTCATGTACAATGTTAGGATCTCCAGGTTTAAGATCAGATCTCGGAGGCCAATTCGTCTGAACCCAATGCTTCTCTCGAGCTCTGCTATCCCACATACAGAGAAAGCAGGGATACTTTGTGTATCCACGTTGTTGACCAAGAAGGAAGGACACCATTTTAAGGTCAACACAGATGATCCAATTGTGTTTGTCATATTGCAATAACTCAATGACTCTCTTTACATCTCCATATTCTTCACGAAGACAGACCGAATGCCCAATAGGGACTGCGCCAAACAATTGCCATTGTGTAGAAGGACACACTTCAAGCTCCGCTTTGAGCTATCAATAAACAATCGCCATTCATTTGGATTGTAGATTAAAAGCCCTAATTCCTTCAGTAAACCAGGAATGTTATGGCAAAACACAAAACCGCTGGCACTTCGAAAGTACTGCAGAAATGTACTTTCTCTGGTTCGAAAGTATGATACCTTCACTCCTTGTTCAAGTATGTTTTTCTCGTTCAGTCTTGATGCTAGTATTTCTGAAGCTTTTTTGGATAGGCCCAAATCACGTGCTAAATCATTCAACTCGTGCTGATCAAATCCCCTACGAACTGAATCCTCGTGAATGTCAAAATCTGCATCATTGCTGTGACTGCGTTCTTCAACATCACTCAGATCTTCTAGAGGAGGTAGTTGTTCGAAAACTGGCACTGGAATTTCAGCTGAATGAGGCATTGGTCTTATAGCTGACGGTAGATTAGGATATTCTATTTAATTTTATTTTTATTGTTAAATCCTGATGTTTTCACTAAACAAAAGTAACAGTCTGTGGAATGATCTTTTTGACTCTCGCCAACCATGGGGATACCATATGCCAACTTTTCACGTGTTCCTTTGGTCCACATCCGTAATCTCTCGACACACTGCTTGCACACTTTGTGAGGGGCCCATAGCTTGTCTTGATCACCGAGTTTCACTTTAAAATATGCGAAATAGGCTTGTTTGACAAATACGCTGATGCTTGCCCTCTGACTTGGAATGGTGAAACTACCACATATATAGCAGAAGGAGTCAGGGTTGTTTAGGCATTTACGACGTGACGTAGCAGGAGCAGACATGATCTGAAACAAAAGAAATATATACCTATGTAAATAAAACACTAAGCTGGAATAGTTACAAGCTTTGAAAACAAAAAAAACCAGCATAAAACGAAATAGAAATTACAATGGTATGTTGTTACAAGGTTAAGAGAAAAGCCATAACAAATCCTCCTAATTCCTACTATCCTAGCTTTCTGTTTGCAGATATTGATAGTACTGACCTATTGGGAGCTGCACACACCTCTCACTGCACTGTCTCAATTGTAACTGCACAAACAAGTTGCCACATAGCTCTCGATGAGTCAAATCGTAATCAGCTGGCAAGTTTTACTACAGCTCACAAGTGGAATTTTGCTTATCTGGAGGGTAAGCTGTGGAAAAAAAACTTGACGTGCTAGAAAAACACTGACTACAGATTTGGAATCAGCATGCCAATTTTAGTCTAAATAAGCTCAAAAATCTAACTCAACAATTTTTTTTTTTTCAAATTGTTCCCCAGTGTAATACATGTTTTGACTGAATCTACGCGTTGCCAAAGGATAAAAAATAATTTAGCGGTAAGAACTTCATCGTCTTCATTATAATAATACAACAATAGCAACAATAGTTTTAGTGACAGCAGTGGCACCAACAAAAATACATGTTTTGAGTCTTTGGTAAGTCACTACTATACATGATCAAAGAGAGTTTCCGTCAGCGAAATGCCCTTCGTCACAGAGCTATCAACTGTTGCACTGGTGGAGGAATTCTAACACAAGAATATCATGTGTAAACATTTTGAAATAGTATGCAGACTTCTCACAGTAAGAGACGTGAGACACGGTGACACAGTGAGGCGAGACAGTGTGAGGGTCTGTGACTTTTTTCTATTTTTTTTTTTTTTTACATTACAAAGGACTGGCCAAGGGAAAGAAAAAAAAAAGAGGCAACAAAAAGCCTATTCGAATAAATATATCCAAATTTATCCATGGGGTGTCATGTGCTCAGCACGCGACCGCCCGCTTATGCTCTCCCAGAATGAGAACCCCATAGAAGACCGATCTATGGGTCAAGCTGGAACCCCACACATCACACATACCGCATCCCCTTACTCAAGGGAGACAGTATCTTCTCGCGTTCCCAAGGAAAAAACTCGGGTAAATTGGTACATTCAACCAGTAATTGAGTACAGGGTTAAAAGTGAGCTTTTCCCATGTATTTTGATGTGTTAAGAATAATAGCTACATTGAAAATCGTTGGAAATGCCTCATTTTGCAGTTATCCCCCCCACCCCCCCCCCCCCCCTTCCATAACAAACCTGGGGACCCGTCGGGAACACGGGGTTTTGGGCGGGGAAAGTGGAAAAGTTCCATTACGGTAGTAGATTACAAGTGCTTGTGGGCCCTTCGGACCCATGTATTGATGTTTGTAGTAGTAGTACATATTAGACAACAATGTGAGTGCAAACTCCAATCGTGTTGTTGCTGTCGTTGGTCACTGGTCAAAGTGCCTCGGGGTAGACCCCGTTCCGTGTGATTCCACGGGGCGCCAACCCTTCGACGGCATCAGAACAGCCAATCCTTGACAGGCTGACGTAGAGTTGGCCGTGCGTGGAGTATATTAGAATCTCGACCCACACACACACACACACACACACACACACAAACACACACACACACACACACACCACACACACACACACACACACACACACACACACACACACACAGTGGCGTACAGAGGGCAGGGCCGGATTACCCATTAGGCAGACAAGGCACGGGGCCTTGGCCTACGAAGCTATGTTGGCCTACAAAAATATAGGCACATCAAAAAAATTATCAAATCAATAAAAAAAATCATCCAATGCTTTGCAACAATGAAGTGCAGAAAAACTAACATTTAATTTTCAGAGTATTGTAACTACTTTGCAGAGTATAGTAACTACTATTCATATAACATGTTGATGTATTATTCATCTCATATTTTATACATACATGATACACAGTTGATATATAAATTTCTTTCAATACATATCATATATTGGCTACAGTTTATTTTCCTAATTAAAGAATCTCTCAAACCAACAATATATTGCTTTCCCCGAACTAAAGAATGACCAAAATTACATGTTGTGCCTTGGCCTACGAAATGGATAATCCGGCCCTGACCAAGGGGGGGGCATGCGGCCATGCCCCCCCCTTTTGCAGAGAATAAATTATCTATAATAATATAAGCGAAAGTGTGTCTGTCTGTCTGTCTGTCTGTCTGTCTGTCTGTCTGTCTGTCTGTCTGTCTGTCTGTCTGTCTGTCTGTCTGTCTGTTTGTGTGTGTGTGTGGTATAGGTTCCGCCCCCCGTGGCGCAAACACCTCATATGGCACATTTTTGGAATCAGGTTGACCAGGGGAAGGTCATAAGCCCACTTATGAGATGATCCGATAATTTTTTTTTTTTTTTTTTTTAGCAGCCTTAGCGAGAATTGTGAAAACAAAAGTGGGTTGCCGAGAATTGAGGAAGCCTTGATGTAGGGTGATGGGTAATGGTGGAGTGAATGGGTGGGGTGATGGTAATGGGTGTGGGGTTGAGTGAATGGGTGGGGGTGATGGGTTGGGGTGATGGGTGATGGGTGAGGGAATAGGTGGGGGGTGATGGGTAATGGTGAGTGAATGGGTGTGTGGTGATGGGTAATGGGTGAGTGAATGGGTGGGGGGTGATGGGTAATGGGTGAGTGAATTGGTGTGTGGTGATGGGTAATGGGTGAGTGAATGGGTGGGGGGTGATGGGTAATGGGTGAGTGAATGGGTGTGTGGTGATGGCAATGGGTGAGTGAATGGGTGGGGGGTGAGTGAATGGGTGGGGGGTGATGGGTAATGGGTGTGTGGTGATGGGTAATGGGTGAGTGAATGGGTGGGGGGTGATGGGTAATGGGTGAGTGAATGGGTTGTGTGGTGATGGGTAATGGGTGAGTGAATGGGTGGGGGGTGATGGGTAATGGGTGAGTGAATGGGTGGGGGGTGATGGTAATGGGTGAGTGAATGGGTGTGTGGTGATGGGTAATGGGTGAGTGAATGGGTGGGGGGTGATGGGTAATGGGTGAGTGAATGGTGTGTGGTGATGGGTCATGGGTGAGTGAATGGGTGGGGGGTGATGGGTAATGGGTGAGTGAATGGGTGGGGGGTGATGGGTAATGGGTGTGTGGTGATGGGTAATGGGTGAGTGAATGGGTGGGGGGTGATGGGTAATGGGTGAGTGAATGGGTGGGGGGTGATGGGTAATGGGTGGACGTGAATGGGTGTTGTGGTGATGGGTAATGGGTGAGTGAATGGGTGTGGGGTAATGGGTGAGTGAATGGGTGGGGGGTGATGGGTAATGGGTGAGTGAATGGGTGGGGGGTGATGGGTAATGGTGTGAGTGAATGGGTGGGGGGAATACATAATTTTCTACATCCAAGATTTCAGGAAAGTTAGAAGGGGCTATCTGGAGAGTCCATGTTTGGTGGGCCGAAGGCCCACCAAACACAGGTGGTGGGCCGAAGGCCCACCAATAGCCCTCCGCAGGAGCTAGCCAAAAAGTCCGCCCGGAGGGCGGCTTTGCGGCTAGTATAATAATATAAGCGAAAGTGTGTCTGTTCTGTCTGTCTGTCTGTCTGTCTGTCTGTCTGTCTCTGTCTGTCTGTCTGTGTTGGTGTAGGTTAGGTTCCGCCCCCCGTGGCGCAAACAACCTCATATGGCCATTTTGGAATCAGGTTGACCAGGGAAGGTCATAAGCCCATTTATGAGATGATCGATTATTTTTTTTTTTTTTTTTTAGCAGCCTATTAGCGAGAATTGTGAAAACAAAAGTGGGTTGCGAGAATTGAGGAAGCCTTGACTGTAGGTGATGGGTTAATGGGTGAGTGAAGGGTGGGTGATGGGTAATGGGTGTGGGGGATGGGTGAGTGAATGGGTGGGGGGTGATGGGTTGGGGGTGATGGAGATGGGTGTGAGGGAATAGGGGGTGGGTGATGGGTAAGGG
>JACEEZ010023838.1:76672-206672 GCA_016584305.1 Chionoecetes opilio | reverse complement strand
ACCACTGCTGCTACTACTACTACCACTACTATACTATTGTACTATACTACTACTACTACTATACTACTACTACTACTATACTACTACTTACTACTACTTAAATACTATACCCCCCCCCCCAATACTATACTACTGTATACTACTACTACTACTATACTACTACTACTATGTTACAACTACACTAATACTACTGATACTACAACCTATGTGTGCCACTACTACTACTACTACTACTACTATGTGTCCACACCACTACTACTTACTACTACTACAACTATGTGTGCACTACTACTACTACTACTATACTACATAGTTACTATAATACTAAGCGTTTAATTAAGGTCATGATAGTTGCAGGATCCTCCAAAGACAATAAGTTAAAGTAAAAGGAAACAGCTTAGAATTTATAAGAAAACGAATTAAGGTGAACATTTAAAAAAAAACTCTCTGCCAAAGTGGTTAAATAAATGGAAAAGTAGTCATTTCGGGTCACGCTATACGAATTTCAGAAAGATTACATTAACCCGTGAGACCCGGAACGTAATTTCCATTGTAATTTGGGTATCCATAGACGTTTTTAGGAATATAAAGCAATATTTTTAGTTATGACCTGTAGTGTAGATCTGATTCCTCTGCCACTAACTAATTTGGTTTATTTAGTTAGTTTTCGTAATTTTATAGCTGACAGCAGACAATTTTATATAGCAAAGGAAAGATCTGGGCGTGAAGGGGTTAAGTTCAGAGAATATATAACCTTATTTCAATATGCAAAAGAGACAAGCTAAAGAGACAAACACAAATGCAACAACGGGAGTAAGAATGTAGGAAAAAATAGCACATGAAAAAATGGTACAGGAGTTAATGGCATAATAATTAATGGCACAGGAATTAATGGCATAATAATTAATGGCACAGGAATTAATGGCATAATAATTAATGGCACAGGAATTAATGGCATAATAATTAATGGCACAGGAATTAATGGCATAATAATTAATGGCACAGGAATTAATGGCATAATAATTAATGGCACAGGAATTAATGGCACAGGAATTAATGGGACAGGAATTAATGACACAGGAATTAATGGGACAGGAATTAATGGCACAGGAGAAAATGGCACAGGAGAAAATTGACACATGTTCAGGCTAGGAATAAAATGGGAGATTTTGAGAATATATAAAATACCTATGTAATGTTTTTACATATTAAAAGTTATGTATTGTTCCCTAACATAACCTAACCTAGACTATAATCGACACGGATAAGATGCCGTTAAGTTTTGTGTGCATTTTTTCCTGCTCCAACGTTCTAAACATTTTTTCTGGTGCCATTATTTACAGTGCCGTTTTTCCTGTATCATTTTTTTCGGATGCCATTTTTCCGAGTACTGGTAGAACACACTGCCTCAGTGCCTCGCCTGCTCTGCCCTCTACAGAAAGACGCATGAATATTGGCGATGGTGGGGCACGTGCCCCCCATGAAAATCCGATGCCTCCCCACTAGCCATGGTTGTATAATTATGTATAATGCTCTATTACCCACCACTGATCTAATCTTAGATTATACCCTTATACGCCACAGCGCATGAAGCCCCGCCATTCTCCACATAGCTAGTGCTCATCAAAGTTTGACCTAAATAGCTGACGGAATCGGCCGACATAACGTGAAAACTAAGGAAATACCAGAATTTCCTGGTCAAGAAAGAGAGGCTGCCCTGGCGTTGCACTGGCAATCCACCCAATGTTGAAGGCACACGATCACCACCCGCCCGCTATTCCTTGTACACGCTTAGCAGCGTCTGTACACCACCAGCTTACCTCAAGCAGCGCCTCACACCCTGTACATGTTGAAGACAGTGACGTTTATTATCAATTATCAACATAGATAAGAAAGCTACAACGGGCGTGTGAGGGCGTTCCTCTGGGCGCAGGTGAGGGTGTTCATATAGGCCGTTGCCAGGATCGGGACGGAGCGCGTCAGCTGATTGCCCGGACACGCGGAGGCGGGCGACGGCGGCGGAAATATATGGGGCTGTTTCCTTAAAAAACCTGAGCCCTTGTCCACCCAGCAGTGAATGGGACAGGGTGTTTGTTAAATGGGGGTTTGTGACCCGGCCTCCGGCGGTGGTGGCTTCCGCCAACATCTAGAGGAGAGGGAGAGGAGGAGAGGACCTAAGAAGCGATCCTAAAGCGGAAGAGGTCACAAGAAGAGACGAAGGCAGGGTGGGCTCAAGGATAGTATAAAGTAATAATATCCTTGGTGGGCCTCGTATAACCTGTGTTTTCCCCTCGTTTTTATGGCAAAATCTCACTCCCCACGTGGCAAGTAGATAAGTAACAACTTCTTTCTTTTTAAACTTTATTTTCAAAAGCACAATGATGCAGTATCTGAAAGAAAGAGAACACCCACATTACATTGTATACAGATGCAGACTATGGTGGGGTAAAATGATATTCCTATGCGCAGCTATAAGTTGTATTCCTCTACGTTAGTTCCAGCGTTATACACAGTGTAGACTATAGCTCTGTGGTGGGACGTGGTCCAATTAAAGTGGCAACATTGACGGTGCCGGTGGGTCAAACAAAGAACATAAGAAAATGAGGAAGATACAAGGAGGCCTGCCTAAACCTACACTGGTAGTTTCATGGTCCTTGTGTTATTCGAATTTATCCCGTGATTCTCCCCTACTTTCAGGTGCGTACCGTATTGAAGTCAGTAGTGATATCAAAGACATTCTACCAAAGACCTCACTCCGGGGTGCACTGTGGTGCGCGTGAAATCGACCTCCGCCGTGCGGCAGGAGTTAACATGTCTGCTGGGTTAACCTGTCTGCTGGCCCATTCACTTTTGCCTCAGACGATCAATGAAATCATATAGACTATGGTATCAGTATATATGATATATCTGTATCTTCGTAAATGTTTGTTATAATATTTCAAATAAAAAACAGTAAACACGCTAAAGGAAATGCCAAACGAGACTGTGAAGAAATATGCATGAACTTATTATTACTTCAAACTCTTCCGCCATTTAAAACTGGAGTCAAACATTTACCATGAAAACAGAGGAAGCTACAAATAGCGCCGTGAGACCTACACGTGGAATTCCTGTTACCTTAACATCCTACATACACCTTTCATCACCATCCATGAATTGTATCCAGCCTCCTTTTAAAACTTCCCTATTTTTTTTTCTCTGTCTCTTTCTCTCCCCGTATCTCTCTGTAATACTTTAAGCTGTAGCCTAAAGTAACATAAGATAGTGGGACTACAAACAATATGGTGTTGAGAGCAGCCACCTGTAAATCGCCTCCTCTACAAGTTAGTTGATAGTCTATTTTATTAAAACAAGGTTGAATAATTCCATTCTTCTTAAGGTTCATGCTAAAATGATGCCTATGTTTACCTGATAATAGGTTACCTGGAGATGAAATACAACTGAAAATTTAGAAGAAGTGTTAGTATTCCCTTCTCCCGGCATCAAAATATCAGTCAGTAAGCAGAAGGGTCAGGATTTTTCACCTTGTTATTATAACCAAACAGGTATAGTTCCTTACCTGCCATTCCCTCATCGTCGTCCTCAATAGCATATTACTTTGTTGGCTCCTCTCCTGCTGGTCACCGTAACCCCTTGAGGCCCAGAACGTACTTTCCCTTATAAATTTGGCTACCATAGACGATTTTAAGTGAACCTAAGCAATATTTTATAGAAGGACCTGTTTAGTATTCTGTCCAATAGTTAAATTGGTTATATTCAGTTCAGTTTCGTTTAACTTCATGGCGACAACAGACGGATTTTATATAGCAAAGGGAAGATCTGGGCGTGAAGGGGTTAATGAAGTAATGATATGTTTTTGTCCTCGGCAGCCTTCATGCTGAAGAATTGGAGTGCAACTGGCACGACATGGGGTCTCGTCTTCCGTCTGTTTCGCTTGCCAAAGGTACGGATGTCCATAAAACCTTGTTCATGCTAGGGCAGCTTTTCTCTTTCACCTGGCTACTTAATGTTTTAGCCTTCCGCTACTACCTACCTGCCGACTTCTCTCTCTATCTCTCTCTCTCTCTCTCTCTCTTTCTCTCTCTCTCTCTCTCTCTCTCTCTCTCTCTCTCTCTCTCTCTCTCTCTCTCTCTCTCTCTCTCTCTCTCTCTCTTTCTCTCTCTCTCTCTCTCTCTCTCTCTCTCTCTCTCTCTCTCTCCTCTCCTCTCTCTCTCTCTCTCTCTCTCTCTTCTCTTCTATCTCTCTACTCTCTCTCCTCTCTCTCTCTCTCTCTCTCTCTCTCCTCTCTCTCTTCTCTCTACATGAAGTGCAAAATAATATGAATCTGTGAGCCCTGGTTCGAATCATGGCAGGGAAGTCGGCGGCAGCCCAAGCAGCTGCTCATCCTTCCTTTTGGGGTTTGACCGATAAATGGGTACTGGGGAAACAGGGGGAAGGTAACTGTGTAACCCTGGGTGTATCACTTGCCTGTGTCCCGAGGTAGCTGGTGCACCCACCACAGGCTCAAGGCTAAATGCCACGGAGATGAGCACCGAGGCCACGCCCGCCAGCTTAGCGTGTGTTCCCATTCTTTGCCTTTACTATTATTGGCAACACTAACCCTGGCAACACAGAATATACGGCTTGTCTCAAGCTCTGAGGGTAGAGGTAGTTTATAGTAATCTCCCAGACATCCTTTCACTTTCAATATGTTTAAAATCTTCCAAATTATATTTTTCTTCATTTTTTGAGTTAATTGCTCTGTGTCAGGCAACCCTCATGCATTATGTAGGGGGAAATAATTTGTTAGGACGTATACAACATGTGAGGGAAAATAGTTATGTATTGCACCAATGCTTAATGTGATGTGATTATCATATCGCCATATTAAAGTCATGATATTGCATGTTCTAAGTTATAATAAGTTTGGTTTTGATGAAGCAGGACCTTGTATCTTGTCTGCTTCAGCTTGATACCGTGATAAACCACTGGACCTCCAGTCATCGACGTGGGGAGTGAGGTGGCATTCCAGGAAGACACTGGATGTGTTACCTTGAACTGCGAGGGTTCCAGACGGTACATTGGTCTAGGGAGGGTCAGATATACACACATTCCAAGCTGTTACGATATTTTTGTCAATAATGAAGATGCACAAATTATTCTCACCAGACATGACATGTCCACCCTCTTACCCAGAAGACATAACAAGCAAGGTGGGGCCCACTCCGCAATTTTAGTCATTTTAGACATTTTAGACAATCGCAATTGTCGGACATTTTTTTTGTTTTATTGTAGATGTTTTGCTTTAATTTTAGGGTATCAAAAATTAGTTTGCGGAATTGCGATTGCAGAAAAAAAGGCCTATCTGAAAAAAAAGCAGACTTGCGATTGCGGGACTGGGTGCAGGTCGAAATTGCGATTTGCGGGAATTGAAAAAAAAATTGCGATACCCACCTTTGCTAACAAGTGCCATAGGTACCTGTAGGTGAAAGGCAAACACCTCGATAACAAGTGCATTAGGTACCTGTAGGTAACTGTAGGGTGACAGTCAAATGACATTAGGTACCGTAGGGGAACGGCAACACCTTTGATAACAAGTGCATTAGGTACCTGTAGGGGACAGGCAACAACCTTGATAAAAAGTGACATGAGGTACCTGTAGGTGACAGTCAAACATAACAAGGGTAAGAGTTTCCGTGCTTCACAACCATGTATTAGAATATGAAGCAGGGACACAAACAGTTCTGTTGATGTGAAATACGTAACTTGGTCAATTGACAACACCTTTATTTTTTTCAGGTTTCGTTCAGGACTTTGAAACTTTGTGTCCGTATTCGACACAAAACGGCACCTGTGGCCACTGTTCCGTGTAAGTAGCCTACTGTTGTAGTTATTGTCAATATGAATATGATGATTAAAACTTTTATTGCTTATATTTAACAAACTAAGAAGGTCGTGCTCCAGAATTCTGCTTATTTAGTGTCTTTCAATTAGAAAGGCAGTGAAGTTGCAGCCATAGCATGACGTTGCATTGTCATTGAGGAACATTGACCTAACAAGTGACCAGGGTACATGGTGTACCATTACACTACAAGAGAAATATTCAGTGGTCATAAAATGTTTATCAATAGAAGTTTTTAAGTGGATAAAGGGATACAATATAGGCAATGTAGGAAAAAGGTTCTTCTGGTTAATAATTAATAAGAGCGGTTTTAGAACGAGAAGTAACGGATTCAGCTGGAAAAAGCGTTAATTTAAAAAGGAAAAATTGGAGGAGAAACTGGTTCACAAATAGGGTGATAAAATGATTGAATGGACTAAGTCGTAGGTGGTCTATGCGGAGTCTATTGGGGTATCAAAGGAGTCTTTGGTACATTCATGGCTGAGAAGAGAGGTGGATATAGGTAGAGTTAAGTAACAGGAATACCTTGTGTAGGTCTCACCGGCCTCTTGTAGCTTCCTTTACTTTTCTATGTTCTTATTTTCTTATGTAATCATTTCAGTACCATAGGTTGTGATGTTTTTTGTGTGTGTGGAAATCTAGTAGACTAATAGTGTTGTTTTCATAGACAGTGAACAAGTAGTGATGATATTGCTCAAATTTATTTGTTTATTTAACGATCGAGCCACCATACTCTTATCATGGTGGATATACTATTGCAACTACACAGATACAACAGACACCAAGACGGCGATGGGAGAGAGGGGCAACCGTGCAGTATGTTGTGACAAGGGTAAGACACTGTGTATCCCAGGCAGGGTAGTTAGGACCACTTATGATGCGTGGACATTTTTTTTGTCTCAGGAGTTGATAAAATTAGTATATTTCTACATATTACAATCCAGGTAACTAATTCGGCTTAAGTAATCGTCAGAACCATGTTTTTGAGCAGGGGAATTTAAAGTTTGAATGCGGATCCATTAAAAACGGGTGACTGAATGCAAACAGTGAAAACATATTGTTTGGATATACCAATCCTGGCTATTTTGACTGCAGCATTAAATCAGGAATGATGAAATGGTCTGGACGATACTTTAAACCCTGTCCAGACCGCGGGCAGCGGCCGGCGGCGGGAAATCTACCGTGTATCCCGCGTGAATGTTGTCCACACGGCCAAATCGATGAATGGGGAATTTCTAAAAGCTCACGTCAGCCTGCTCTCGCGCTGTAATATCCAAGGCCCTTGGAGCTGTGAATGATCTATCATTTACCGTAATTCCCTGTGCTTTCGGGACATATCAGACTTACCCTTCAATACAACCCAACTGAAACAGCTAGTTTACTATAAAAAATGTAGTCTATCATTTATTTGTTGAGCATGGTGTGAAATATTGGCCAAAACAATTGAATACTGAAAACACCATTTTTAAAAATCGTCTTTTCAGGAATAAGGCAAGTTGAAGCAGAATGAGGCTTCACAGGAAAATCTATCGTATGTAAGCAATTCACTGAGTAAAAAAACCCCTATTTTGGGTGTGGTTGTCTGTTTTGCGACGAACAATTTAACCAAGAAGTCATTTTAAGTGCTTGGCACCTCGAGAACAGTACGGGATGGAAGACAGTTGAAAGCTTTGTTTACATGCGAAGAGCTCCCGCCGCCCCCTCGATCCACCTCAATGTCCTTCCCTCTGAATCAATCAAACCAACCCTTTCTCTCTGAATTTACCGTACGTTATGTCCTCTGGTTTATTCCTATTGTTACGAAGGAGGTGGGGGGAGGGCAAACCCACCCCTTCTCAAACTTCGTTCACACACTAACGGCCTCAGGCTATGGAGACCGAGAAGGATGCAAGAAGACATTTACTGCTGTGCACGCTTTTATTACGCAAACTACTACTACCCACCAGACAATAGTGACGCACGTCTGTTCACGTAAACTACACGCGCCACTCGATCCGCCCAACAACACAAAGTCACAGTCAAAGCAGGGGGAATATACACAAATAGGGGAAATTTCACAAAGCAGGTGAAATAAGGAGACTCATTTTATGTGGGAAACGGTATGTGGGAGCGGATGCCACGAAATTCCAGTAGAGGATAGAGAGTGGATGGATAAGCGGGAGATAGTTATAGGATGAAGCCTCTGGTATTGAGAATTTAGGAGTATCACAGATATGGGCCGTTAGGTAAGGGAGCGGCGGCGCTGAGCTGTCCCTCCCTGTGTCGTGTCAACAGGAAAGTGGGCGGTGATAGCAGATCCTGCCAGCGGATGGTTTCTGTGGAGATGCTGGAACGCCACAACTCTTGTCTTGGTTTAACTGTCCGTCGGTAGAGAGACATTATACACCAAAATAGCGTACTCAGTGAATGCTTACATACAAGTAGATATTTCATGAAGCCTCATTGGCTTCAACTTGCGTATTTTCATGAAAAGGCGATTTTTTTTAAAGATCGAGTTTTCAAGGTTTCAATTGTTTTGCCAATATTTTCACCAAGTGCTCACCAAATAAAATAATTAAACTACATTTTTTTTAAGAACGTGTCAGTTGTTGTATTTGAAGGGTAATTTGATATGTCCCGACAAAAGTTACAGGAATTTACGGTAAATGATAGTCATTCACGCTCAAAAGGCAGAGGAAGTGAGATCGCGCGAGGAAGACATCTGGCGGCTTAGCTCGAAAACCTCCCACGGCGGGCGGGGCCCGACAATGCCAGTAGGTGGTGGGTGTGGGTATGATATAAGGCACACAGTTTACGAGAGAAGAAAGTATTGTGGTAAAAAATCGCAAAGTTCATGATGTGAACAGTGTTACAGCATACAGGGAAGTGGGATGTGGGAGCCAAGCTGCATGGGCACACAATGTTAACTATTAGTCTGGCAGCGTGGAAACTCCTAAAGGCCACTGAGCACCGCACGGTGATTTCGCTCAACGGGGGCTCGGACAGTTTGATGGTTAGCCCGTCAAGTGTGCCCAGTAACGGGCATGCCCCGCCGATCAGGCCCGCGGGTCTGGGACAGGCTTAAGCTATGTCAAGCTGGTACTAAGTTGGTATGCATGCACGAGCAGCAATTTCGATCATTCAGTGTTCTATATATACTCTGTTTTATTCATTATAATTATCAGTAGATAGACATGTGTTAAATTTTGTGTGTATGCAGTGGATGGATGCCTGAGAAAAATATTAATAATAGAAGAATACAGTTGATTTAGAAAGGGAAAAATTTGTCTGATAAATTTTTTTGATGATGCAAAGATCCTAATTAATTCCTAAAGATTTCTACCGCCGTATGAGGCGTATTTGTTTATGCCTTGGAAGTAAAATTTTACTTATTTAAGCTCCCGGGGGCCCACTTATTTTTCTCTTTGCGTGCACACAAACTGAGCAGATACACTTCGGCAGCGATTTACTTTTGCCTGTAAAATTTTACAGTCGTGGGTGTGGTTGGTGTTTCAAGAGCCTGCCAATCAGATCGCGCGCATGAGAAAATTTACAAAACTTTCCTCCGTAAAGTTTCTCTTTTCTTTAATCTCATCCAATTCAACATTCCATTACATGCGCACGACAGCAAGGATACTGTATTTAATTAAGCGTAGGTACAGGCAGTATAACAGTAGTAAGGAGTAGAGTAGTGACTCTTTAACAGGTTAAGAAAAGTCACGAATATTAAAATTCTCCGGCGACGTCTGGGAACAATTTTCCCAATCCCTCGGGAATTTTGTCAACTGTGTCCGAAATCTTCGTTGATGCGTGCTGCTTAGCACCAAAATGGTGTATTATTGCTACAGTATAGTCAAAATACTAAATATATTCATGAGTGATATTACATTTGCAAAGGAATGTATAAAGTTTGGTAGATAGGTTATATCACACAAAAAAAAAAGCCCCTTTTAAGAAACCTAATCGCAGGGCACGAATACGGAACATTTCATCAGTCTGATTCAGCACCAACACGGTAGGAAGGTCTTCTGTGTGTAACCCACGGTCCACCACACCCCCCCACCACCCAGGCACCCACCCGCCCACACCACCCACCCCACCACCACCCGCCCACCACACACCACATAACACACCCACCACCACACACCCACCCCACCACACGCCCATCACCACCGCCCCACCACCCGCCCACCACACACCCACCCACCACACGCCATCACATTCGCCCACCACACACCACACACACCCACCCACCACACGCCCATTACACCATCTGCACACACACACCCACCCCACCGCACGCCATCAGACATCCGCCCAACCACATCACCCACCACCACACGCCCATCACACTATCGCCACCACACACCCCCCACCCACCACACGCCCAATCACCCATCCGCCCAACCACCACCCCACCCACACACGCCCCATCATACATCCGCCCACCACACACCCACCCCACACACGTCCATCACACCCCCGCCACCACACACCCGCCCCATGATGTTAAAACGGGGAGAGATGCAGGGGGATGAATCACAAAAACCAGTATTCATCTAGTTTGGCAAAGAAATTGGTGAAAACGTAGATGTAGGTACACGTAGCCTACATACGTACAGGTCCCTGAAAGGCATTAACATCCTCGACGCACATCGGAAATGGTGTGTAGCAAATAGATATTCAAAATAACAGTTCATAGCGCCCTAAACATTCAGTTTAAATATCAAGTCCATCTAAGAGTTAGAAAACAATGCTAGGCATTCTAAGAGCTAAAAACAATTAAGATTAGCGATGTGTAATACAGACAATCACGCTACTCCTCTGCTGTGCCTTCAATAATGTCAACCTTAAACGATATTCCTGAGCCTCTGTAAGAGGTAATGAAGGTGTACGACACTTTTACTCTCGGCCGGCAACATCAAGAAGAGCTTTGGCAGCGCTACCAATAGGATTTTGTGATGGCAAGCAGGGGCGGTAGCTTAAATGAAGTATAATTTTACCCGAAGGACACTACAAATACGACTATAAAGAACCATAGATATTGTAAAGACTTTGAAGGAAATATTTGAATTAGATAGTTGAATGGACTATGAGATGGAAAATGGAATTAATGGAAACCAAATGTCATGTATTGAAAATTGTAACAAGTGAAGAGACCCTCATAGATATCAATCAATCAATCATTGGAGCATTTACGACTGGGGGCGCGTCGCCTCGCCCACCCTACGACGCCACTCCGGAGGTCACCACGTACGAGGTCCCCAAGCAGGCTCCTTTCCCATACAAGCAGCTCTCGGACAACCAACATCAAACTTGCCCCAGACACGAAGCCTGTGGGCGCCCCCTGGCCTCCTCCACCGCCGATTGGCTCTTTACAGATACAGCCCGGTGGGAGGGGAAGGATTGGTTTCAGGGTATCTGCAACATGCCCATATTTTTTTAGCCGAAGTTGGCGCTGACGGACTATCAGGTAATAGGCCTCGATTCATGTCTCACGGGCAATCGCTGATTTGACACGTAATCATCTCAACGATACACCATGATTCTGCGAAGACACTTATTACCAAAGGCATCGATTCGTCTCTTCAAGTCGCTATTTAGTGTTCCATGTCTCACCCACCATAAAGGTAAGACAGGGTCAACAAAGCGACTTGAAGATCCGGATCTTGTCCCCTGCACAGGTACGACAACGCCAAATACTCCCGCTGAGCGAGTCCATAACAACCGTGGGGCTTGCCCAATCCGCCGTTAAGACCTTCTTGACTGTGATCCGCCGTCATTATGGACTGCGCTACCAAGGTATGCAAAAACTTCCAAGATCTCAATGTCCTCACCGCCCGCATTGAACAGACTGTACTGTTTATCTAGTCAGCCTCCAATACACCTGACCTGGTCTTACGCAGGAGACCTCAAGTCCCAAAGGCTTTGCCTCCTCATGAAGGCCGCCTCGAGAGCCATACCAGGACCTCCAGGCGACAACAAAGATTTACTGCCATCATCGGCAAAAACAAGATCAGTGATCTTGGTGTTGCCGAGGGATGCTCACCATCACTTTGATCTACACCCTTGTGCAATCCCAGTCCATACAAGTGGTGGAAAAGTGATGGGGCAAGGACGCACTTGCCTCACTCACTGTATTCACAGAAAGAAGCTGGATAACCTCCCCAACACTTACAGGCCACTCTCAGTCCCAGAATATCAGACAGTCATCAAAAACCAATAGTCCTTGCAGGGAATCCCGCGAATTCGCAGAATTTCCGGAGAGTGACTTACGATGCACTGAGTCAAACGACTTCTTGAGATCAAACATAGGCCGCAAACATACCCTGTGAACTCACGGCGGCGTTCCACCAGAGGGTATGCACCTACCTATGGCTATACAAGATGGGGAAGATGCAATAACACAAGAGATGAGAGACGGCCCTGGAAGCGAGGATACAGGATAAGATTACAGCAAAACATAGCAATGGAATATTTGCGTTGACACACTTACGTATATGCTAAGGAACAATGAGATGTTTTTGCATTGTTCTTCTAGTGTTTCAGGTGATATTCCTGTCAGTATGCAATAAGGGTCAAGGTCGTTCGAACAAAGAAGTAACGTATTCAAGCTGAAAAGGCCAGAATTAAAAAAGAAAAATAGGGAAAATGGTTTACAATAAGGGTAGTGGAAGTATGATTGGAATGGACTCAGTCATCAGGTAGGTTAGTGTAAAGTCATTAGGGAGCTTTAAAGGAGGCTAGACAATTTCATGGATGGGGATGAAAGGTGGATGTAGGTAGTGTTAAGTAACAGGAAACTACCCGTGTAAGGTCTCGCGGCCTCTTTCCAGCGTCCTGATTTTCTGATGTTCTTAGATAAAAGTTCCGGTATCCAAGAATTCTTTTCAACAGAAGACAAGGAGCGTTCCAAAAAGGAGTGCAGTAAGGCCAAAAATAGATAGGAAAAAAAACCAACACTTGTCAAGGGAGACAGCTTCTAGCTATATGCTCGTAGTGGACGGATGATAAACAGATAACTTGGATATGGCAAATAAAAAAGTTGTGAGTATCCCGGTACATTTCCAGTTCGACAGCGAATTAATTTACATTTGGTGGACGAACAATATTTTCTGTGAATTTTAACGTGGTTTTGAATTAAGCTGCCATACGTAAGACCAAGATCATTCCAAACTTACCCCCATTAGACAAACCCGGCATCACACTGCTTATACGGTTCTGCACCGGCCCCCCACTCCCTCCTACCATAACAACCCCGCATCAACAAAGTCAGCCTCCGCCCTTCATCCGGCTTCCAAGCCACGCGCCTCCCTCCCCCCCTCCCCCCCCTCTCTCTCTCTCTCTCTCTCTCTCTCTCCTCTCTCTCCTCTCTCTCTTCTCTCTCGCTCTCTCTCTCTCATCTCTCTCTCCTCTCTCTCTCTCTCTCTCTCTCTCTCTCTCCTCTCTCTCTTCTCCTCCCTCTCCTCTCTCTCTCTCTCTCCTCTCTCTCTCTCTCTCTCCTCTCTCCTATCTCTCGCTCTCTCTCTCTCGTCATCGAGTCCTAAATGGTCCGGCTCAATGGACCGCGGCTTGTATAATATTAATGTATAATTACTTATGTATGTCATAGGTACGCCTAATAAACATCTCTCTCTCTCTCTCTTCTCTATCTCTCTCATCTCATTCCTCTCAATTTCGTATCTCTCTCTCCTTCTCTCTCTCTCTCTCCTCTCTCTCTCTCTCTCTCCTCTTCTCTCTCTCTCTCTCTCTCTCTCTCATCTCTCTCTCTCTCTTCTCTCTCTCTCTCTCTCTCTCTCTCTCTCCTCTCTCTCTCTCTCTGTCTCTCTCTCTCTCTCTCTCTCTCTCTCTCTCTCTCTCCTCTCTCTCTCTCTCTCTCTCCTCTCTCTCTCTCTCTCTCTCTCTCTCTCTCTCTCTCTCTCTCTTTCTCTCTCTCTCTCTCTCATAAGAAAATAAGGAAGCTACAAGAGGCCGCGAGACCTACACGTGGCAATTCCTGCTACTTAACACTACCTACATCCACCTTTCATCCCCATCCATGAATTTATCCAGCCTCCTTTTAAAACTCCCTATTTTTTTTTTCTCTCTCTCTCTGTATCTCTCTGTATACTTTAGCTGTATGCTAAAGTAACATCATATATGTGACTACTACAATATGGTGTTGAGAGCAGCCACCTGTAACTCGCCTCACAAATTAGTTATAGTTGGTCTATTTTTATTAACAAGGTGAAAATTCCATTCTATCTTAAGGTCTCATGCTTAAAATGCTGCCTATGTTTACCTGATAATATGGTTAACTCTGATGTAATACAACTGAAATTTAGAAGAAGTGTAGTATTCCCTTCTCCTGGCATCAAATATCAGTCAGTAAGCAGCAAGGGGTCAGGATTTTTCACCTTGTTATTATAAACACAGTATAGTTTCCCTTCCCCTGCCTATTTCCCCTCATCGTCGTCCTCAATATCATCACTTAGTTTGTTGGCTTCCTCTCCTGCTGTCCAACCTTAACCCCTTGAGGCCCAAAACGTAATTTCCATTGTAATTTGGCTACCATTAGACGATTTTTAAGTGAAGCTAAGCAATATTTTATAGATATGACCTGTTTAGTATTCTTGTCCACTAGTTAAATTGGTATATTCAGTTAGTTTCCGTAACTTTATGGCTGACAACAGACGATTTTATATAGCAAAGGGAAGATCTGGGCGTGAAGGGGTTTATGAAGTAATGATCTGTTTTTGTCCTCGGCAGCCACTACTTCGTGCTGAAGAAATTGGGTGCAACTGACGACCATGGGGCTCATCTTCCTGTTGCTGTTGCTGCTGTGCAAAGGTACGGATGTCCATAAAACCTTGTTCATTGCTAGGGCAGCTCTTTTTCTCTTTTCTTTTTCACCTGGCTACTATAATTGTTTAGCCTCTGCACTACCTACCTGACGACTCTCTCTCTCTCTCTCTCTCTCCTCTCTCTCTCTCTCTCTCTCTCTCTCTCTCTCTCTCTCTTCTCTCTCTCTCTCTGTTCTCTCTCTCTCTCTTCTCTCTCTCTCTCTCTCTCTCTTCTCTCTCCTCTCTCTCCTCTCTCTCTCTCTCTCCTCTCTCTCTCTCTCTCTCTCTCTCTCTCTCCTCTCTCTCTCTCATCTCTTCAACTCTCTCTCTCTCTCGCTCTTCTCTCTCTCTCTCTCTCTCTCTCTCTCTCTCTCTCTCTCTCTCTCTCTCTCCTCTCTCATCTTCTCTCTCCTCTCTCTCTCTCCTCTCTGTCTCTCTCTCTCTCTCTCTCCTCTCCTCTCTGTCTTCTCTCTCTCTTCGTCTCTCTCTCTCACTCTCTCTCTCTCTCCTCTCTCTCTCTCTCTCTCTCTCTTCCTCTCTCTCTCTCTCTCTCTCTCCTCTCTCTCTCTCTCTCTCTCTCTCTCTCTCTATCTCTCTCTCTCTACATCCTGACGACTCTCTCTCTCTCTCCTCTCTCTCTCTCTCTCCATCCTGACGACTCTCTCTCTACATCCTGACGTCTCTCTCTCTCTCTCTCTCTCCTCTCTCTCTCTCTCTCTCTCTTCTCTCTCTCTCTCTCTCTCTCTCTCTCTCCTCTCTCTCTCTCTCTTCTCTCTCTCTCTCTCTCTCTCCTCTCTCCTCTCTCCTCCTCTCTCTCTCTCTCCTCTCTCTCTCTCTCTCTCTCCATGAAGGGAAAAATATCTGAATCTGTATAGAATCTGTAGCCCCTGAAAATATAGAATCTGTGGCCCCTGGTTCGAATCCTGGCCAGGGCAGTCGGCGGCCAGCCCAAGCAGCTGCCCATCCTTCCTTTTGGGGTTGACCGATAAATGGGTACCTGGGGAAACATGGGGAAGGTAACTGTGGTAACCCGGGTGTCACACTTGCCCTGTGTCCCGAGGTAGCTGGTTGTCACCCACCACAGGCTCAAGGGCTAATGCCACGGAGATGAGCACCGAGGCCACGCGCAGCTTAGCGTGTGCTCCCATCTTTACCTTTACTATATGGCAACACTAATCCTGGCACACATATATATGGTTTTTGTCTCAAGCTATGAGGGTAGAGGTAGGTATATTAATCTCACCATACATCCCTTCAGTTTCAATATGTTTAAAATCTTCAAATTACATTTTTCTTCATTTTTTGAATTAATTGCTCTGTGTCAGGCCACTCTACATGCCTTATGTATGATTTTTTTTTATATGTTAGGTATACAACATGTGAGGTAAATAGTTATGTATTGCACCAATGCTTAATGTGATGTGATATCATATCGCATAAGTCATGATATTGCATGTACGGTTAATAAGTTTTGTTTTGATGAAGCAGGACCTTTTATCTTTTCTGCTTCAGCTTTGCTCGTGATGACCACTGGACCTCCACTCATCGACGTGGGGAGTGAGGCGGAATTCCAGGAAGGCACTGGAGTGTTACTCTTGAACTGCGAGGGTTCCAGACCGGTATATTGGTCTAAGAAGAAGGTCAGTATACACACATTTCCAAGCTATTACGATATTTTTGTCAATAATGGAAGATGCACAAATATTCTCACCAGACAGGACATGTCACCCTCTTACCAGACATGACACAACAAGCAAAGGTGGGCATTCCGCAATTTTAGTCCACAATTTCGCAATTCGCAACTTGCGGAATGGGTAGTTCGGTTGCGGAATTGCGCAATTGCTGATGCCTGAAAAATTTGCGGAATTGCGGGTTGCGGACCGCCAAAATTTTGAAACGCAATCGCAATAATTGTGACGGTCACCACCTTTAAAGTGCGGGGGAGGAGGATATTGTCTTGCATTGTCTTGGGCGACTTCAATGCTACTACTGGCACTGTGAGAGATGGCTACGAGTTGTGTGTTGGTCCCCATGGCTCCGGTACCAGAAACACCAACAGTTCTCTGCTTCTGAACTTTGCAAGGTCCAGAAGGTTGAGAATTGCAGGTTCTTGGTATCAGAGACCAGAGCTGCACCGCTGGACATGGTATAGTAATGCCGGAGGGGTAGCTAAGGAGATCGACCACATCCTCGTTAGTACTCGTTGGAGGATCCTCCAGAACTGCAGGGTTTACCGGAGTGCTGAGTTCTTTGGAACAGATCACAGACTTGTTGTTGCTACACTTAAGCTTCATGTCAAGTCCAGAAGAATCTCAAGAGGTAACCATACTGTGTTTCATCTTGAGAAACTGAAGGACTTGACATGTGCTCATGAGTATGCGGTGGCAGTCTCAAATCGGTTTGATGTGCTCGATGCTCTCGGGGATCCTGTAGAACTGTGGGATACCTTCAAACGTGAAACTCTACAGGCTGCCAAGGAGTGTATTGGGCAGCGCCCGAGGTCAAGGCGTGGTTTTGTCTCTACGGAGACGCTGGAGAAAATCGAGGAGAGTCGCGCTGCCAGGCTGGCTGGGAACCGAGACCAGCACAGGGCTCTGTCACGCCGGACTAGAACCCTCCTGAGGAGAGACAAGGAGAGGTATGTCAGGAGTCTCGCTGAGGATGTCGAGGGTCATTTGAACGCTAATGACCTCCGACCCGCCTACCGAGCCCTGAAGAAGCTCCGTTCCAAGTCTCCTTCTCGGGCGGTGCTATTCGAACAGCAGATGGCGCCTCGTGTCGGACATGGATGGGCAGATGGCTCGTTGGGCTGAGTACTTTGGGCAGTTGTTCGCGGTGGACCCTCCAACTGAGCAGCTTCACACCACTGGGTTACAGGCAGTGGATGCCGATCCTCCCATTGACGAAACCGCACCCTCTCTTGACGAAATCAGAGAGGCTGTAGCAAAGTTGAAGGGTGGAAAGGCAGCTGGTGTTTGTAATATCAGTGCGGAGCTCCTCAAAGCTGGGGGTGAGGCCATGATCCGCGGGTTGCATGCTGTCCTGACTGCCGTGTGGCAATCAGGTACCATTCCTCCTGACTGGAAAAGGGGCTGGTCGTCCCTATCTGGAAAGGGAAAAGGGGACCGGCAGGACTGCAACAATTACCGCGGTATTACACTGCTCAGCGTACCAGGCAAGGTGCTTGCCCATCTATTGCTGACACGAATTCGCAGTCATCTGGTGAAGCATCAGAGACCTCAGCAGTCTGGGTTCACGCCTGGTAAGTCAACAACGGACCGTATCCTAGCGCTTTCGTGTCCTGGTGGAACGCCCGACGTGAGTTTCGACAGGGGGTGCTTGCAGCCTATGTTGATCTCAAGAAGGCGTTTGACTCAGTGCATCGTGAGTCACTCTGGGATCTTCTGCGACTTCGAGGGATTCCTGCAAGGACTATTGGTTTGATAACTGGTCTGTATTCTGGACTGAGAGTGCTGTGAAGTGTGGGGCAGGGGTATCCAGCTTCTTTCCTGTGAATACAGGAGTGAGGCAAGGCTGCGTCCTTGCCCCATCACTTTTCAAAAGCTTGTATGGACTGGGTATTGGACAAGGTTGTAGATCAAAGTGATTGTGGAGCATCCATCGGCAACACCAAGATCACTGATCTTGTTTTTGCCGATGATGCAGTAATCTTTGCTGAATCGCTGGAGGTCCTGGTGATGGCTCTCGAGGCGCTGCACGAGGAGGCAAAGCCTTTGGGACTTGAGGTCTCCTGGCTCAAGACCATGGTCAGTATTTGGAGACTTACTAGATGAAGCAGTACATTCTGTTCATGCGTGTGGCGAGGACATTGAGATCTTGGAAAGTTTTACATACCTTGGTAGCGCAGTCAATAATGACGGCGGGTCACGTCAAGAAGTCTTACGGCGGATTGGCATAGCCCACGTGTTATGGACTCGCTCAGCGGGAGTATTTGGCGTTGTCGGTACCTGTGCAGGAGGACAAAGATCCGGATCTTCAAGTCGCTTGTGATCCCTGTCTTACTCTATGGTTGTGAGACATGGACACTAAATAGTGACTTGAAGAGACGAATCAATGCCTTTGGTAATAAGTGTCTTCGCAGAATCATGGGGTATCGCTGGGATGATTACGTGTCAAATCAGCGATTGCACCGTGAGACTGAATCGAGGCCTATTACCTGCATAGTCCGTCAGCGCCAACTTCGGCTATATGGGCATGTGGCTCGCTACCCTGAAACCGATCCTTCCCATCGGGTTGTATCTGTAAGAGACAATCCAGCGTGGAGGAGGCCAAGGGGGCGCCCACAAGGCTCGTGGCTGGGGCAAGTTGATGTTTCTTGTCGAGAGCTGCTTGGTATGGGAAAGGAGCCTGCATGGGAACTCGCGCGTGGTGACCCCCGGGAGTGGCGTCGTAGGGTGGGCGAGGCGACGCGCCCCCCGGCGTATGCCCTCAATGATTGATTGATTGATTGGAGGAGGAGGAAGATTAGTAGATTACTTAGATTAGTGATTACTATAGTCGTCCCAACTCAACTTATGCCCGTATTCGTAGTCACATACCATCATTGTACGTGGTCATTGCTCACTTTTTGTCTTGTCCTAATTAAATCAATATGTCATACCAGCTCTGTTGTGATTGCAATAGGAGTAGTGTATGATTGCTCTAGTACTTTCCATGGCAGCTACAAGATCAAGTGAATACTTTTGACTGAGTAGAAATGGAACAAATCATAGCAATTACCACGAGCAATCATGGTATGTGACTACGAATACGAGCATTAGTCTCGCGGGTGGGTGGGTACATTACTGCAGTGTTGTCACGTTCATCGTTGACAGGCTGACGAGGACCCTCTGTCATACTGTTAGCTATTACATTAACTATTTTTTAATCATATATTTTATAATACGGGTGCATGGTTTTGTGAATGGCTTGCGATTTGATGGTAAGTCAACGAGTTTGTCTACCTTCCATTACATTTGGCATAGTACTCGTGCGACGTTGCTGGCAAATCGGGTAACCTGACACCAAGCCTGACACAACCGCACCGCAACCCTCAACCGCAACCTTCTTACTTCCCCTCCTTCCTCTCCTCTTCCTTCTCAATTCTTCCTTTTTCACCATCCCCTCTCCCAATCTTTCTTCATATCTCTCTCTCTCTCTCTCCTCTCTCTCTCTCTCTCCTCCTCTCTCTCTCTCTTCTCTCTCTCTCTCTCTCTCTCTCTCTCTCTCTCTCCTCTCTCTCTCTCTCTCTCTCTCTCTCTCTCTCTCTCTCTCTCTCTCTCCTCTCTCTCTCTCTCTCTCCTTCTCTCTCTCTCTCCTCCCTGCTTTCCCTCCCTCCCTCCCTTCCTTCCTCCCTTCCCTCCTATACCTTCCCTCCCTCCTTCCCTCCCTCTCTCCCTCCCTCCCTCCTCCCTCTCTCCTTCCCTCTCTCCTTCCCTCCCTTCCTTCCTTCCTTCCCTCTCCCTCCCTTCCTTCCTTTCCTCCCTCCCTCCCTCCCTCCCTCCCTCCCTCCTTCCCTCCTTTCTCTCCTTCCTCCCTCCCTCCTTCCTTCCTCTCCCATCCCTTCCTTCCCTCCTTCCACACTTGCTTCCCTCCTCCTCCCTCCCTTCCTTCCTCTCTTCCCACTCCACTGAGGTCAGAATTCCTCAGAATGAATGAGGTGAGGAGGGTAGGGTGGTGACCTTGCGGTAGTAGTGGGGTGATGTGGCACCACCGCGGACTTGAGCAGCTCCACCCGAGAGACCAGCCAGCGCTGGTTAGACTATAGCCAGTAGACTGTGAAGTGTAGAAGTAAAGCAAAACACTAAGAAGACAAAGACGAATTGAAGGACAAGTAACAATTATAGCGAAACAGATAGGAATACAGATTAAACACTAATAAAGAGTCTAGGACTGTTTACGCCCCGAAATCCCCAATAAAAAAGGTGAAATTCTTTTTTACATCACAAAGGACTTCTTTTTTTTTTTTTTTTTTTTTTTTACATCTATGCCATAGCGCCTGTAGGCCGTGAGCTCCAGGGGTGGGATGGTAGGTCCTGGAGGTTCACTTGAGGGCTGTGATGGTTGGCCCTCGCCCGTGGTGGCGCAGGCAGGATTTTTATAGTGACGCCTGTGATTAGAGGCTCATGCCGCACCCCTGTGTCCTCCGATGCACTCGCCATCAAAGGTAGAGCTGATGGGCAGGGCATGTGGGTGTTCTTAGGCCACTCAACGGTGCAGAAATATTTTAAGTGGATTTATGGGTCTCACTCGGGATCGAACTCGGGTCTTCGAGAACTCCACTCGGTGACGCTAACCACTCTGCTACCGCCTCCCCAAACTAGCCCAAGGGTAGCTAAGGGCTTGGCTAGTAAAACTTGACTGTAACATAATTTCCATTGTAATTTAGGTGCCATTTGACGATTTTTAGTGAATATATAAGCAATAATTTATAGCTATGACCTGTTTAGTATCCTTGTCCACTAACTAATTTGGTATATTCAGTTACTTTTTGTTATTTTATGGCTCGACAACATACAATTTTTTATAGCAAAGGAAAGATCTGGGCGTGAAGGGGTAAAGATGTTATTCCTTATTATTATTATCCTTGTTCTTAAGATGTTATTCCTTAATATTCCTTATGTTCTTATGTTCTTATGTCTCACAGCCTCTTGTAGCTTCCTTATGTTCTTATGTCTCGCAGCCTCTTGTAGCTTCCTTATGTTCTTATGTTCTTATGTCTCACAGCCTCTTGTAGCTTCCTTATGTTCTTATGTCTCACAGCCTCTTGTAGCTTCCTTATGTTCTTATGTCTCACAGCCTCTTGTAGCTTTTGTATGTTCTTATGTTCTTATGTTCTTATGGTCTTATGTCTCACAGCCTCTTGTAGCTTCCTTATGTTCTTATGTTCTTATGTTCTTATGTCTCGCAGCCTCTTGTAGCTTCCTTATGTTCGTATGTCTCGCAGCCTCTTGTAGCTTCCTTATGTTCTTATGTTCTTATGTTCTTATGTCTCGCAGCCTCTTGTAGCTTCCTTATGTTCTTATGTTCTTGTGTTCTTATGTCTCGCAGCCTCTTGTAGCTTCCTTATGTTCTTATGTTCTTATGTCTCACAGTCTCTTGTAACATCCTTATGTTCTTATTTTCTTATGTCTCACAGCCTCTTGTAGCTTCCTTATGTTCTTATGTTCTTATGTCTCGCAGCCTCTTGTAGCTTCCTTATGTTCTTATGTCTCGCAGTCTCTTGTAGCTTCCTTATGTTCTTATGTTCTTATGTCTCGCAGCCTCTTGTAGCTTCCTTATGTTCTTATGTTCTTATGTCATGCAGCCTCTTGTAGCTTCCTTATGTTCTTATGTCTCGCAGCCTCTTGTAGCTTCCTTAAGTTCTTATGTTCTTATGTCTCACAGCCTCTTGTAGCTTCCTTATGTCTTATGTTATTATGTTTTTATGTCTCGCAGCCTCTTGTAGCTTCCTTATGTTCTTATGTTCTTATGTTCTTATGTCTCACAGCCTCTTGTAGCTTCCTTATGTTCTTATGTTCTTATGTTCTTATGTCTCGCAGCCTCATGTAGCTTCCTTATGTTCTTATGTTCTTATGTCTCGCAGCTTCTTGTAGCTTCCTTATGTTCTTATGTTCTTATGTCTCGCAGCCTCTTGTAGCTTCCTTATGTTCTTATGTCTCGCAGCCTCTTGTAGCTTTCTTATGTTCTTATGTTTTTATTACTTCAGGGGAGCTCTGGATCATAGTTGAGTACTGCCGCTTTGGTAACCTTATCAACTTCATGCGGCGTCACCGCAGTAAGTTCACAAACCTGATCTGTCCTGAAACTGGCAAGATTCAACACCACTTGGTCGCCAACCCTCCCGTGTCGCCCTGCTTCAGGTGGGTCTTGGAAAGGGGAATTTTCTTCTTTCTTGATTTTCTTTCATAAGATATATAAATAAATAAAGTATGAGATAGAAGAGTAGAGATATAGAGAGAGATATAGAGAGAATGTATACATAGAAATACGATATACTTTCAGGGTAGAACAAGAAGTCACGGATTCAAACTGGAAAAGCGTAGATTTAAAAAGGAAATAGGTAGAAACTGGTTCACAAATAGGGTGGTAAATGATTGGAATGGACTCTGTCATCAGGTAGTTAGTGCGTTGTCAATAGGGAGCTTTAAAAGGAGGCTGGATGAATTAGTGGATGGGGATGAAAGGTGGATGTAGGTAGTGTTAAGTAACAGGAACTACCACGTGTAGGTCTCCGAGCCTCTTGTAGCTTCCTTATTTTATTATGTTCATATGTTCTTATGATCTACGTATGTTCTTATGTTCTTATGTTCCTATTTCCTTATTTTCCTATGTTCTTATGTTCCTATGCTCTTATGTTCTGATGTTCATATGATCTTATGTTCTTATGTTCTTATGTTCTCATCTGTACAGTGAAAGTTACCCACCAACACCTGCCGTTCATCAGGAATCTCATATGTTCTTATGTTCCTATGTTCTTATGTTCTTATGTTCTCACCTCTGCAGTGAAAGTAACCCACCAGTCCCTGCCGTTGATCAGGACGGCTACCTGTGTCCCATTACCTCAAAATTAGTCCTCTCTGATCCTCCTCCTGGCCGCTCCACTGAGACGGATCCTTCCTCCACCGTGCTAGCTCCAGGCAACTCCAGATCTCGAGCGGTTGCCAATAACCCCTTGGACACTATGGGGGTAGGTGCTATAACGGAGGAACCTGAAAACATTGACGACTTGAGAGATATAAAGAATTTGCAGTCCAAAGGCAACAGAATCTTGAGTATTGGATCTGATAATCTTGCTGACGACAGTTCAAGCCGTTCATTGAATTCACAGAGTAATATGACAACCGGTGATACGCAAAAAACCTCCTGCCACTCTCCCTTATCCCCTACAGGTCAGTCTCCAAGTTTTCAGAGGAATATAAGAAATGTGAAATATGTAAAAATTATGGTAAACTTCCAGATGAACACCGAACTTCCTTCGGTGGACGAAATAATTTGTTTCTGGCGAGTTTTGATGCGTTTTGAATTAATCTGCTAACCATTTCTGTCGCAAATCTTTTTTTTCTCTTTTTTTTTGCAAAATTGACGAAAAAATAAACAAATTGAACCTAACCTAACCTTTACCTAACCTTTACCTAACCTAACCTATACCTAACCTAACCTAACCTAACCTAACCTAACCTAACCTAACCTAACCTAACCTAACCTAACCTAACCTAACCTAACCTTTACCTAACCTAACCTATACCTAGCCTTTACCTAACCTTTACCTAACCTTTACCTAACCTAACCTATACCTAACCTAACCTAACCTAACCTAACCTATCCTATACCTAACCTAACCTTTACCTAACTTTATAGAAAAAAACATAACCCTTAGGTGCCTTAAAAAAAAAAAAAAAAAAAAAAAAATTTGCGACAGAAACGGTTAACAGATTTATTCAAAACATCAAAACTCACTAGAAAAAAAAAAGTTTCGTCCACCAAAGTGAATTCGGTGTTCATCTGGAATGATACCAAAATGATGAAATGATCCAGCTATCATCCTAGACCAAGCTTATGTTTATATCACAAGGCTGCAGTATGCTTGATTTATTTTCCAAAGAAGTGTATAAGTGTCATTTTCACCCTATACTATGCACACCACCATTATAGTATGTGTAATGTGCTGATTGGCCTGTGAGGATGTCTTGTGTGAGATAAAATCAGCGTAGATTTAAAAAGGAAATAGGGAAAAACTAGTTCACAAATAGGGTGGTAAATGATTGGAATGGACTCGGTTGTCGGGTGGTTAGTGTGGAGTCAATAGGGAACTTTAAAAGGAGGCTAGATAAATTCATGGATGGGGATGAAAGGTGGATGTAGGTACTAGTGTTAAGTAACAGGAACTACCTCGTTTAGGTTTCGCGGCCTCTTGTAGCTTCCTTATTTTCTTATTTGTTTTTATCCCTTCACGCCCAGATCTTTCCTTTGTTATAAATAATCGTCTGTTGTAAGTCATAAAATTAAGAAACAAAGTCACGGAATATACCAAATTAGTTAGTGGACAAGGATACTAAACAGGTCATAGCTATAAAACATTGCTTGTATTCATTAAAAATCGTCTATTAATCTCCTCTCTTCCCACCAGAATCATACTTGGAGAAGAAATTTGATTACATGGATGTGAGAAGTGTGTCCTTCTCCACCATGGACCTCATCTCGTGGGCGTGGCAAGTGGCCCAAGGCATGGAGTACCTGTGCCGCAGAAAGGTACAGGAGGCTAGTTTAGGAAAACATTTTAAAAGGGGAGGCGGGATAATTTCAGGGATAGGGATGAAAGGTGGATGGGGTTAGTTTTTAAGAAACCGGAACTGCCACGTGTAGGTCTCGTGGTCTCTTGTAGCTCCCTTATTTCTTATGTTCTTCTTATGTACTTTTGAAGACAATAATTTTTTTTTTTTATATGTGTTTAGAGTCCTATATTATTGGCAGAAGACTATAAACTTATATAAGTAACTATGAACTATACTATACTATAAAACTAATAACTTATTTTTGACATCTCACCAGTTCTTGCACGGAGACTTGGCTGCTCGCAACATCCTCCTTGCCGACAAAAACCCGAGTCAAGATCAGCGACTTTGGACTGTCGCGCAATATTAAAAATTATCAATATATAAAAGAAGGAAAAGTAAGTGTATGCCATATTAACTAGTAACATCATTAAGTAGTCTATAAGATACTTGTTTACTTTTTACTTGTAAGGTTACTGCTACATACAAAAATTTTACCTACAGAGATGGGGAAAAAACTGGTTCACAAATGGGGTGGTGAATGATTGGAATGGACTCCGTTTTTAAGGGTATTTTAGTGCGGAGTCAATAGGGATTTTAAAAGGAGGCTAAAATAAATTCTGGATGGGGTTTGAAAGGGGGATGTAGGTAGTGTTAAGTAACAGGACTACACGTGTAGGTCTCGGGGCCCTCTTGTAGCTTCCTTTTTCCTCGTGTTCTTATGTTACCGTAACTCATTCGTATTGGCAATTATGACAGTCTTTTTAGATGCCAGTTAACCCCTTGAGGCCAGAACGTAGTTTCCATAGAAATTTGCTACCATTAGACGATTTTTAGTTAATATAATTGCTTATGAGATATGACCTGTTTAGTATCTTTGTCCACTAGTTGATTTGGTATATTTAGTTACTTTTTGTAATTTTATGGTACCAACATACAATTTTTTATAGCCAGGAAAGATCTGGGCGTGAGGGTTAATCCTTATAATGTCTATGATATCTTATTAATGTCTGTTAATTATTATGATGTCTAATAATGTCTATGATGTTTACTAGATGCCATTTTAAGGATTACAGCTACAATATTTCCCCCCACGGGAAACCAGCTATTGCCAGTCAAGTGGCTGTCAATAGAAGCCATTCGTGACAGCATTTTCCCAGTACACAGAGCGACGTTTGGGCATTTGGCATCACCTTATGGGAGATATTTTCCTGGGCAAGACACCATTACCCGGGCATGAACTATAAGGACTTCCTGACGAAGCTGCTGGACGGCACAGAATGGCATGCCCAGAATATGCCAATGAGGAAATGTAAAGTATCAAAATGATCCTCTCAATCTTCTTGTATATTTTATCTTATAAAAGGGTAGGCTAGGTAATGTAGGGTGGCTAGTCATCAGGGTAGAACAAGGAGTAACGGATTCAAACGGGAAAAAATGTAGATTGGTAAGGAATAGGGAGAAACTAGTTCCAAATAGGGTAGTAAATGATCGAACTCGGGTCACCGAGAATGCCACTCGAGACGCTAACCACCCTTGCTACCGCCTCCCCAGATTTAAAAAGCCATTTTGAATTTTGCACGTGATGTCTTTCCTCAGTTACAAGATAATTTCTTAGGAAGTTTGTAACATCCATGACCTGTGTTTGTCTTTCCTCAGCTACAAGATCATGACGGGGTGCTGGAAGGTGTGTCCACTGAGTCCGCCGTCCTTCACCGAGCTGGGGGAGCATCTGGGGCGCATGATGAGGTCAGATTTGAAAGAGGTACATTTTTCTGGTGTTTGATTTTTGGGGATATGACCTGTTTAGTATCCTTGTCCACTAGCTTCTCTTGTATTTAAATTACTGTTTTTAAATCTTATGGCTAAAGACAGACGATTTTATATAGCAAAAGAAAGATCTGGGCGTGAAGGGGTTTAAAGGAAAGAGAGCAAAAAAATGAGTATGCTGAATTATTGTTGTGTTTTAATGAATGGGATCTAGATATACCTTTCTATTGTTAAACCTGGTCTACTGATGTGAAAAACTATTTTTCAAATGTTTTTCTTTGTACTACTAACTTATCTGTTTCGAAAGTCTGACGTATGGTGTAAGGAATCTTGAATTTGTTGTGATTGGAAATAAGTGCGGAGTCAATGGGGAGCTTTAAAAGGAGGCTAGAAAATTTTCATGGATGGGGATGAAAGGTGGATGTGGGTAGTGTTAAGTAACAGGAACTACCACGTGTGGGTCTCAGGGCCCTCTTGTAGCTTCCTGATATTCTTATGTTCTTATTTTCTTAAATGCTCCTTTTCTGTGCCAGGAGTATGTGTCTGAGAACGACACCTACATGAAGATGAACCTGGAGCGGTTCAAGGAGGAGACTGACTACCTAAACATGATGCAGATCCCACTTTCAAACTGTCCCAGCCCTTAAGAGGTGGATGGTCTCCCAACTACATGAATGTCACTGTAAGTCTTGCGAGTGTCCTTAGGTTGTATTCATCTATAGCAGGGGTGGGGAACCTTTTTCTCCCAAAGGGGCCATTTGGAATTCATGACATCATTCGCGGGCCATACAAAACTATCAACTTAAAAATCAGCCTGCTTTTTTTAGCGCGAGAACCATACGTGAATTATACGCGTCTGTCCCGTCACCTATGTGTCCTATCCGCCCCGTAATGGACGGGGCTTGTCCCTTGAAATTTACTTTATAAGTATTATGCATGCACTTAATAAGAATTTATGTTGGTATGAAAAAAAAGCTCCTAAATTTATTGGATTTAGAGTCTCGTCTGGGGTTTGCCTTGCCAGGCCGGCCCCAAGGGTTTTGGGGGCCTATTTATTACGGTCCGCGAGCCGGAAATTCCCCACCCTGATCTATAGTCTCTCTTTTTTACGCGGCGAAAATTCCATCCTATCTTAAGATGTCCCTGCTTATTGTCATTGTTATTTAGCACTTTGTTTCTCTTTACATATTTTAACCATGAAAAAAAACCTCCTTTCATTATAGGTAATTTGTTTTTCTTTATAGATTTTGGGTTTTTGCCTCCTGCCTGCAAATTTCACTCTCTGGACGTTCAACAGGAAATTTTCATATATTTTCATTGATCATTTAAGTACCATAGCTACATGTTGAAAGACTTCTGACCATGATATTTTGATACTATGTGCCCTAATGTGCCTATATTTTGATTTTTTGTTTTGCTCTAGTACTTTAAATTAACTCCATGTCTTGTTGCTTTTTTTGTCTGTATGCCTCCGGGCGATAATAAAATTATTATTATTATTATTATTATTATATTGACAAGGCTGCACCAATACAGGGGCCAAGCCAGAACCTCGGACTGCTTGAACATCCAGTCTGCAGATACTGTGGCCTACTCCAAAGTAAGAAATCCGTCTTTCCCTCCTCCAATGTGTCCTCGGCAGGGAGAAACTATCTTCCGATGAGCAACATTAAGTCACAGGCGCCCCCTGGCGATGTCTTCAGTCCCCGGGCCCAGTGAGCCCTCAAGGTCAGTGTTCACATAAGAACATAAGGAAGCTACAAAAGGCTGGGGGACCTACACGTGGGAGTTCATGTTAATTAACACACCTACATCCACCTTTCATCCCAATCCTTAATTTATCCAGCCCCCTTTTAAAAGCTCCCTATTGACTCCGGGATTGACCCCCTGACGACTGAGTCCATTCCAATAATTTACCCCCTACAAGAGCAAGGCACGAGTGTTTTTTGTGGAAAATGGAACTTTAAATCAGTTGTTTTTTGGAAAATGGGACTTTAAATTAGTTTTTTTGTGGTAAAAAAGACTTAACCCCTTCACGCCCAGATCTTTCCCTTTTCTATAAAAAAATTGTATGTTGCTAGCCATAAAATCACGAAAAGTAACTCAATATAAAAACCCAAAATTTAAATAGACAAAGATACTAAGCAGGTCATAAATATTATATATTGCTAATATTTATTAAATTGTTAATGGTTTTTCCCAAAATTTCGATGGAAATTATTTTATGGTCCTCAAGGGGTTAAAATCAGTTGTTTGTGGAAAATAGACTTAACTCAGTATGAGAAGAAAAAATGGACATGTGTGATGTGAAGGAAACTATACATGTAAAAAGCCTGATTGTTCATGGCATGCATTGTACATACAGGGGGTGTTGGTACAGACACTGCCCTATACCAGAGAATGGGGTCTCTTAACGGGTGCAAAACATATCTTACACATGTGATCCTTGTGTTTGTTGCTTTAGTTTAAAACAGCTAAAACTAATCTATAAAAAACAAGTTCAGATTTATTTTATTATTTTAATTTTTTTTTTTTTGCAGTACCATAATACTATATTCATTAATGAGCTTATCAATCAAAATTGTGCAGCCGGTCATGAAAGATGTTTTAATTTCTTTTAAATAGATTTATATTATTTGATTGAATTTCTTTGTTGATTTATATTTTTGTTGTTGATGACTACTGTGTTACTCTACCTTACTGTTGGTCTCTTGTTGTTGATGACTCTACTGTGTTACTCTACCTTACTGTTGGTCTCGTTGTTGAGACTACTGTGTTACTCTACCTACTGTTGGGCTCGTTGTTGATGACTACTGTGTTACTCAAACATTACTGTTGGTCTCTTTTTGTTGATGACTACTGTGTTACTCTACATTACTGTTGGTCTCTTGTTGTTGATGACTACTGTGTTACTCTACATTACTGTTGGTCTCTTGTTGTTGATGACTACTGTGTTACTCTACATTAATGTTGGGCTTTGGATAACCCTTCAGATCTTTCTTTTGCTATAAAAAATTTTATGTAGTCGAGCCATAAAATTACGAAAATAACTGAATATACCAAATTAGTTAGTGGTCAAGGATATAAACAGGTCATATCATAAAATATTGCTTATATTCACTAAAAATCGTCTAATGGCACCCAAAATTTAAAAGGAAATTACGTTCTGGGTCTCTTGTTGATTAGTAAGACATGCTTTGCTTAAAAGGGTCACCTTTCCTGCCAGTCAGCCTGGGAGTTCCGGATTGAAGTCTCTCCCGGAAGAGACAGTTTTCCCCCAGGAGTGTGATGAGCCTACTGAGATATCTTCTTGAAACAGCTTGAAGAAAGTCTCTGAAGCAATGCAAAATGAACTTCATGTGGAAAAGAACAACATTGACACAACCGCAGACATATAACCCATGCATTAAAACTCAACGGGAAAAGATGAAAGTTATTGGTCTTTTAAAGGCGGCAAGAAGCGTGTTTCTATCCATTTGATTGACAGGAAGAAACACGGGTGGGACCGAGGCGTGAGAGAGTCTAGTGTGTCCAAGGCGAAAGTGTCATGATTACTTTTTTTTCTGCTGTTGGCAACCTATACTTGAATTGCCTAACCATGATTAGGGTTTTTACCCAGCTGAGAAAAGCATTGCTGTAGCCTGTGTGATTGATTGATTGATTTAATGCCAGAAAAGGTGAATGTGCCAAACATCAGAGGTCATATGGCCCCTATGGCAAAGCATAAAAGGGAGGGGTTATAGAGAAATAATGAAACGGGGAGGAAGGGAAAGAACGGAATGTTACAGCAGGGTTTGATCAGATGCAGGATGTGGATTTGGTTGGAGGAAAGAGGTGTAGCCTGTGTGTATATTTCTCTTGTGTGAATATATTGAAGATAGTCTCGCTCACTGGACCCAATGTCTGGCACTTCACCTTTTTAGGCCAAATTAAATCAATCAATCACTGTGGCCCTGATAGCCTCCATGTAAGGTAAGGGCCGGGGGTGTGCGACGCATTCATGTACTTAAGGAAGGAGTGCAGGAATAGGTTTTGATTAGATGAAATATTTACAAAAAGCTGCTCTCAGAATGTTGCTCCCACAAGGTTTTTGTGTGTGTGTTTTGTGTGGCCTACATCTCTGTAGGCAGTGACCTCCAAGGTGGAATGGTAGCCCCTGGAGGTTCACTTGAGGGGTGTGATTGTTGGCCTCGCCCGTGGTGGCGCAGGCAGGATTGTTATAGTGACGCCTGTGATTAGAGCTCATGCCGCCCCCCTGTGTCCTCCGATGCACTGGCAATGGGAAAGGGAGAGTTATGGGCAGGGCAAGGTAAAGGTAACAAGGATGGGCAGATGGACCTTAAAGGGAGCAATGGCCATGGGAGTGGTCCATGGTAGTGGTCCATGGTAGTGGTCCATGGTAGTGGTCCATGGTAGCCACAGTCCTCTCTCAAAGAAGGATTGAGAAGTAACTGTGTCTTATGCCCTGATGTCACAAGTCATATTATGATGTAATGCAGGCATGAACATTGGATGACAAGAAAAGGGATGTTGGTGGGGGCACAAAGGGCCCCGACCTGGGTGACAGAAAAGGATCATTCTCATCATAATGGGAAGCAATGTGGAATGTATTGAAGATTAATGAAGTGTGGAAAGTGTTGGATGGGGGAAAGAATGTTTAGAGATGCCAGTCCCCTGTGTAACAGTTAAAAAAGAGACTTGTGAATGATTCAAAATAGAAGCAGATGTAAGGCAAGACTGTTGATGTCACTACAAATCTTTTAATTTGTTTATAGATGGACTTGTCGGAGAAATCAAAGGGGTGTTGATAGTGTTTACCAAAGAGGGTATTGCAATAGGGAACAACTTGTGATTTTAACCAGTTTTTGCTGCAAACAAATTGGTGCATTTTATTTGATGGAGATGTGAATTTTTTTATTTCACTTATTATTTTGTTCTTGACGCTGTAGTACCTGATGAAGCACAGTTTTGTGTCAGTGGGAATGATTAATTACAACATTACTTTGTTGGGCCCAAAAATTTTAGTGATAAGTGTTTTTCGCAAATGATACGTGTGAAGGTAATTGATGTGATCTGATATAATTTTTAAACCCCCTTTTGGCCCAGAACGTAATTTCCATTGATTTAGGTACCATTAGACGATTTTTTGTAAGCAATATTTTTATAGCCATGACCTGTTTCGTAGCCTTGTCAACTAGCTAATTTGGTATATGTATTCAGTTACTTTTCGTAATTTTATGGCTAACAGCAGAACTTTTTATAACCAAGGAAGATCTGGGCGCGAAGGGGGGTAATGGATTGAGTGCTGCAGAATGAAGGCTACATTTGCAATACTATATACATTTTTTTGGAGTTACCAAATTTTCTTTTAAGTATTCATTTCACAATAGTATGGGCTGAGGCTGTAAAGGGGCGCGGGGGAAGCGGAAATCCCTCTCCTGTAAAGTCTTTAACAGGAAAACAATAAACATATTTTTTTTATGCGTGTCACCCCACTCGTTAAGAAGGCCAGTTGAAAGAATAGTAAATATCACAAACATGGTATGACATCTGAGAAAAGCAGGAAATGAAGGAACTGCATTATAAATTTTTACTATGTGCTAATTAATATGTAGCCTATGTAACTCTAAGTAAGTAAGTAGGGAAAAGGTTATTTCTAATAATAAGACAAATGTTGTAAAAATATACAAATTTCATAAAAATTGCCACGGTCCGTCGAGCCGAAGCTCCATGACGGACATATAGTTTTACTGTATTGTTAGCGGGCGTGGGAAAATTAAGACTAGCTGAATGATTATTTGCCTAAATAAAAGTTATACATAGAAAAATATATCCCAAACTGAGGATAACTACATTTGATAATGGGCACGGGTAATAAATGGAATTACAGTAGTAGCAGAATACAAATAATTATAATAATAAAATAATAATAATAATAAACAATAGATATAACTAAAAAAATAAACACAATAATAGATTGAGCAATAAACAGAAAATATTTATACTTGTAGTATAAAAACAATTAAATATTTTGTTGATAAGTAAATACTTTTTTAATTTCTCTCTTTTATCCCAACTAAATTGGTAGTTGTAAGGAGAACTTTTCTATTATGAGGTATTCATTAAAGAGTTTCGGACCAAAAAATGATAACCCCTGTTTTTAAATAATGTTGTTCTAATACTGGACAAATAAGGTTAAAATCATTACTCCTTGTATGGGTAACATTTTCAACTAATTTAAATATTGTGTTTTGTCCTTGACTTTTGAATATTAATAATAATGTAAATATTTGTGAATAACAGGAATTTAAAAAAATTTGTTTCAGAGAATACTTTTTCTGTTGAGTCAAACTTTTTTAAAGAAAAATATACACTGAAGCATTTTATTTTGTGCTATTGATAATTTTTTAAAAAAAAAAGTGCCTGTGCATGCCCATATAGGAACACAATATATGAGGTGTGAGTAACAAAGAGTATAATAAATGCTGATCATTGCCTCTGTAGTTAGGTTATGGCGGACTCTGTATAGAATGCCAGTTATCTTAGAAAGTTTCAAAAATGTTTTTATCAATGTGATATTTCCAATTTAAGGGTTTTATCAATCGTGACACCAAGAAATTTTGCATGATTGACTTGTTCTATGATTCGTCATCTAAAATATTGGAGGGATGGAGTTATCACAGACCTATTTGAAATAGAATAGAATTTGTTTATGAAATATTAAGTTTTAATTTATTTGATTTAATCCATGATTTTACTTGTTTAGCTCTGGCATTAAAATTTGTGTCTAGTGAATCTAAAATTTTGTCCTTGAGTAAAAGTGTTGTGTCATCAGCATAAATCAAAAAGAAATTTTGTGCTAGCATTTACAATGTCATCAATATATATAAGAAAAGAATCGGACCTAAAACAGAACCTTGAGGTACACCTTTAATAGGATTCAAATCGAGAGTAAATCTGATTTAAAAAAACACTGTTTCTGGTCACTGAGATAACTCTGAAATAATTTCAATGGTACACCTCTTATTTCCCAAGTGTTCTAATTTGTGAAGTAAAATTTTGTGGTCAAGGGTATCAAATGCTCTTTATAAATCCATGAATACACCCAAAAACATATAGTTTTTCTTCCAAAAATTGTACACATGCTGACAAACTGTAGTATTTCAGACTCAGTAAGACTAAGTGACCTAAAATGCCATGAAAAGCTGATTTACACACTTGTTGCGTATCTGTGAACTGTATCATCTCATTACGTGCTAATATGTATGCCTATGTACTCTCTAAGTGACCTAAATTGCCATGATAAAGATGATTTACACACTTGTTGCGTATCTGTGAATTGTACATCATGGTGAATTACTCGGAGATAGATTATGATAAGGGGCATCACTCTCTGTATCATCACTTTTTATCCACACCCAAAACACAGGACAGGGAAATTACCACCGGCACCAACACATGACCCTTCAAACTCCCTTTTATTTCTTTTCCTCATATTACACTGGACAAAGAAACATTAGGACTACAAAAATACCAAAAAAAACCTATATACTTTATAAATAAGTTCTCCCGGAATCCCCCTCCTTCCTCCAACAAATCCACATCCTGCATCTGATCTAAACCCTCTGCTGTAACATCCCATTCCTCTCCCCTTCCCTCACCGTTTCGCTATTTTTCTATAAACCCCTCCCCTTTTTACTTTGCCATAGTGCCATATGACCTCTGATGTCTGGCACATTCACTTTTTTTTGGCATTAAATCAATCAGTTTAATTATAAATAAGTTTTTTTCATAGAAAGTAAATTTTTACATGGAGAGGTAGCGTTGGAGTGGTGAAGGCAGGGTTAAGTGCCAGCCCCGGCGTCAGACTCTCTCAGTGCCACCCTTGTCCCCAGGTGTCTGTCAAGATAGCGCCACAAAAGCCCCTCAGCACCACAACACCCAACCACCAGCCTCCGCGCACCGCGACCCACCTGCAGGTAAGAGACAAGGGTGGTGACATACACAGTCCACTGGCCCGTACCAAGATTCATGATGAAGGTCGAGCAGAGAGGTAGGAGTCAGGGTCGCGTGTGCCCGCGTCACGGACCACCAGGGTGAGGAAGGTGCTGTGAGGCCGCGCGTGAGGCCCCAGGCTGATGCGGCACTCGGCCCTGACGCTGCCCCCCGCCGCCCCCCACCTGCCGGGCACAACATCATATTTAGTCATAACAACATAAGAAGGAACATGAGAAAAAAAAAAGCTACAAAGAACATGAGAAAATAAAAAAACTACAAAAAAACATGGGAAAAAAAGGAAACTACAAGAGAACATGAGAACATAAGTAAATAAGGAAACTACAAGAGAACATGAGAACATAAGAAGCTACAAGAGGGTGGTGAGGACTACACGTGGTAGTTCCTGTATCTTTTTAGCGTGCATTTTATAGAAAATGATCATCAAAGCTAAGCAAGCTGAGTACCCTGGACCTCATCTCGTGGGCGTGGCAAGTGGCCCAAGGCATGGAGTACCTGTGCCGCAGAAAGGTACAGGAGGCTAGTTTAGGAGACAGTTTAAAGGGAGGCTGGATAATTTCATGGATAGGGATGAAAGGTGGATGTAGGTAGTGTTAAGTAACCGGAACTGCCACGTGTAGGTCTCGTGGTCTCTTGTAGCTCCCTTATTTTCTTATGTTCTTCTTATGTACTTTTGAAGACAGATAATTTTTTTTTTTTTATATGTGATAGAGTCCTATATTATTGGCAGAAGACTATAAACTTATATAAGTAAACTATGAACTATACTATACTATAAACTATATAACTTATTCTTGACATCTCACCAGATCTTGCACGGAGACTTGGCTGCTCGCAACATCCTCCTTGCCGACAACAACCGAGTCAAGATCAGCGACTTTGGACTGTCGCGCAATATTAAAAATTATCAATATATAAAAGAAGGAAAAGTAAGTGTATGCCATATTAACTAGTAACATCATTAAGTAGTCTATAAGATACTTGTTTACTTTTTACTTGTAAGGTTACTGCTACATACAAAAATTTTACCTACAGAGATAGGGAAAAACTGGTTCACAAATAGGGTGGTGAATGATTGGAATGGACTCCGTTATAGGGTAGTTAGTGCGGAGTCAATAGGGAGTTTTAAAAGGAGGCTAGATAAATTCATGGATGGGGATGAAAGGTGGATGTAGGTAGTGTTAAGTAACAGGAACTACTACGTGTAGGTCTCGCGGCCTCTTGTAGCTTCCTTATTTCCTCGTGTTCTTATGTTACCGTAACTCATTCGTATTGGCAATTATGACAGTCTTATTAGATGCCAGTTAACCCCTTGAGGCCCAGAACGTAGTTTCCATAGTAATTTTGCTACCATTAGACGATTTTTAGTTAATATAATTGCTTATGAGATATGACCTGTTTAGTATCTTTGTCCACTAGTTGATTTGGTATATTTAGTTACTTTTTGTAATTTTATGGCTACCAACATACAATTTTTTATAGCCAGGGAAAGATCTGGGCGTGAAGGGGTTAATGCCTTATAATGTCTATGATGTCTTATTAATGTCTGTCTAATTATTATGATGTCTAATAATGTCTATGATGTCTTACTAGATGCCAGTTAAGGATTACAGCTACAATATTTTCCCCCTCACAGGACCAGCTATTGCCAGTCAAGTGGCTGTCAATAGAAGCCATTCGTGACAGCATCTTCAGTACACAGAGCGACGTTTGGGCATTTGGCATCACCTTATGGGAGATATTTTCCCTGGGCAAGACACCATACCCGGGCATGAACTATAAGGACTTCCTGACGAAGCTGCTGGACGGGCACAGAATGGCATGCCCAGAATATGCCAATGAGGAAATGTAAAGTATCAAAATGAATCCTCTCAATCTTTCTTGTATATTATATCTTATAGAAGGTAGGCTAGGCTAATGTAGGGTGGCTAGTCATCAGGGTAGAACAAGGAGTAACGGATTCAAACTGGAAAAATGTAGATTTGGTAAAGGAATAGGGAGAAACTAGTTCACAAATAGGGTAGTAAATGATCGAACTCGGGTCACCGAGAATGCCACTCGGAGACGCTAACCACTCTGCTACCGCCTCCCCAGATTTAAAAAGCCATTTTGAATTTTGCACGTGATGTCTTTCCTCAGTTACAAGATAATTTCTTAGGAAGTTTGTAACATCCATGACCTGTGATGTCTTTCCTCAGCTACAAGATCATGACGCGGTGCTGGAAGGTGTGTCCACTGAGTCGCCCGTCCTTCACCGAGCTGGGGGAGCATCTGGGGCGCATGATGAGGCCAGACTTGAAAGAGGTACACTTTCTGGTGTTTGATTCTTGGGATATGACCTGTTTAGTATCCTTGTCCACTAGCTTCTCTTGTATATTAAATTACTGTTTTTAAATCTTATGGCTAAAGACAGACGATTTTATATAGCAAAAGAAAGATCTGGGCGTGAAGAGGTTAAGGAAAGAGAGCAAAAAAATGAGTATGCTGAATTATTGTTGTGTTTTTAATGAATGGGATCTAGATATACCTTTCTATTGTTAAACCTGGTCTACTGATGTGCAACTATTATTCAAATGTTTTTCTTTGTACTACTAACTTATCTGTTTCGTAAGTCTGACGTATGGTAGTAAGGAATCTTGAATTTGTTGTGATTGGAAATAAGTGCGGAGTCAATAGGGAGCTTTAAAAGGAGGCTAGATAATTTCATGGATGGGGATGAAAGGTGGATGTAGGTAGTGTTAAGTAACAGGAACTACCACGTGTAGGTCTCACGGCCTCTTGTAGCTTCCTGATATTCTTATGTTCTTATGTTCTTAAATGCTCCTTTTCTGTGCCAGGAGTATGTGTCTGAGAACGACACCTACATGAAGATGAACCTGGAGCGGTTCAAGGAGGAGACTGACTACCTCAACATGATGGCAGATCCCAGCTTTCAAAACTGTACCAGCCCTTAAGAGGTGGATGTGTCTCCCAACTACATGAATGTCACTGTAAGTCTTGCTAGTGTCCTTAGGTTGTATTCATCTATAGCAGGGGTGGGGAACCATTTTACTACCAAGGGCCATTTGGATATTCATGACATCATTCGCGGGCCATACAAAACTATCAACTTAAAAATCAGCCTGCTTTTTTTTAGCCGACGAGAACCATACGTGAATTATACGCGTCTGTCCCGTCACCTATGTGTCCTATCCGTCCCGTAATGGACGTGCTTGTCCCTTGAAATTTACTTTATAAGTATTATGCATGCACTTAATAATAATTTATGTTGGTATGAAAAAAAAGCTCCTAAATTTATTGGATTTAGAGTCTCGTCTGTGGTTGCCTTGCCAGGCCGGACCCAAGGGTTTTGCGGGCCTATTTATACGGTCCGCGAGCCGGACATTCCCCACCCCTGATCTATAGTCTCTCTTTTTTACGCGGCGAAAATTCCATCCTATCTTAAGATGTCATGCTTATTGTCATTGTTATTTAGCACTAGTTTCTCTTGACATATTTTAACCATGAAACAAAACCTCCTTGCATTATAGGTAATTTGTTTTTTCTTTATAGATTTTTGTTTATGCCTCCTGCCTGCAAATTTCACTCTCTGGACGTTCAACAGGAATTTACATATATTTTCATTGATCATTGAAGTACCATAGCTACATGTTGAAAGACTTCTGACCATGATATTTTGATACTATGTGCCCTAATGTGCCTATATTATGTATTTTTTGTTTTGCTCTAGTACTTAAGTTAACTCCATGTCTTGTTGCTTTTTTTGTCTGTATGCCTCCGGGCGATAATAACATTATTATTATTATTATTATTATTATATTGACAAGGCTGCACCATTACAGGGCCAAGCCAGAACCTCGGACTGCTTGAACATCCAGTCTGCAGATACTGTGGCCTACTCCAAAGTAAGAAGTCCGTCTCTTACATCCTCCAATGTGTCCTCGGCAGGGAGAAACTATCTTCCGATGAGCAACATTAAGTCACAGGCGCCCACTGGCGATGTCTTCAGTCCCGGACCCAGTGAGCCCTCAAGGTCAGTGTTCACATAAGAACATAAGGAAGCTACAAGAGGCTGGGAGACCTACACGTGGTAGTTCATGTTAATTAACACTACCTACATCCACCTTTCATCCCAATCCATTAATTTATCCAGCCTCCTTTTAAAGCTCCCTATTGACTCCGCATTGACCACCTGACGACTGAGTCCATTCCAATAATTTACCACCCCTACAAGAAGCAAGGCACGAGTGGTGTTTGTGGAAAATGGAACTTTAAATCAGTTGTTTGTGGAAAATGGGACTTTAAATTAGTTGTTTGTGGTAAATAAGACTTAACCCCTTCACGCCCAGATCTTTCTTTTGCCATAAAAAAATTGTATGTTGCTAGCCATAAAATCACGAAAAGTAACTCAATATACCAAATTAAGTAGACAAAGATACTAAGCAGGTCATAAATATTATAATATTGCTAATATTCATTAAAATTGTCTAATGGTTTCCAAATTACGATGGAAATTATTTTATGGTCCTCAAGGGGTTAAAATCAGTTGTTTGTGGAAAATAGACTTAACATCAGTATGAGAAGAAAAAATGGACATGTGTGATGTGAAGGAAACTATACATGTAAAAAGCCTGATTGTTCATGGCATGCATTGTACATACAGGGGGTGTTGGTACAGACACTGCCCTATACCAGAGAATGGGGTCTCTTAACGGGTGCAAAACATATCTTACACATGTGATCCATTGTGTTTGTTGCTTTAGTTTAAAACAGCTAAAACTAATCTATAAAAAACAAAGGTTCAGATTTATTTTATTATTATAATTTTTTTTTTTTTGCAGTACCATAATACTATATTCATTAATGAGCTTATCATCAAAATTGTGCAGCCGGTCATGAAAGATGTTTTAATTTCTTGTAAGTAGATTTATATTATTTGATTGAATTTCTCTTGTTGATTTATATTGTTGTTGTTGATGACTACTGTGTTACTCTACCTTACTGTTGGTCTCTTGTTGTTGATGACTCTACTGTGTTACTCTACCTTACTGTTGGTCTCGTTGTTGATGACTACTGTGTTACTCTACCTTACTGTTGGTCTCGTTGTTGATGACTACTGTGTTACTCTACATTACTGTTGGTCTCTTGTTGTTGATGACTACTGTGTTACTCTACATTACTGTTGGTCTCTTGTTGTTGATGACTACTGTGTTACTCTACATTACTGTTGGTCTCTTGTTGTTGATGACTACTGTGTTACTCTACATTAATGTTGGTCTCTTGTGGATTAACCCCTTCAGATCTTTCTTTTGCTATAAAAAATTGTATGTAGTCGAGCCATAAAATTACGAAAAATAACTGAATATACCAAATTAGTTAGTGGTCAAGGATACTAAACAGGTCATATCTATAAAATATTGCTTATATTCACTAAAAATCGTCTAATGGCACCCAAATTACAAAGGAAATTACGTTCTGGGTCTCTTGTTGATTAGTAAGACATGCTTTGCTTCACAGGGTCACCTTTCCTGCCAGTCAGCCTGGGAGTTCCGGATTGAAGTCTCTCCCGGAAGAGACAGTTTTCCACCAGGAGTGTGATGAGCCTACTGAGATATCTTCTTGAAACAGCTTGAAGAAAGTCTCTGAAGGCAATGCAAAGATGAACTTCATGTGGAAAAGAACAACATTGACACAAACCGCAGACATATAACCCATGCATTAAAACTCAACGGGAAAAGATGAAAGTTATTGGTCTTTGAAAGGCGGCAAGAAGCGTGTTTCTATCCATTTGATTGACAGGAAGAAACACGGGTGGGACCGAGGCGTGAGAGAGTCTAGTGTGTCCAAGGCGAAAGTGTCATGATTACTTTGTTTTCTGCTGTTGGCAACCTATACTTGAATTGCCTAACCAATGATTAGGCTTTGACCCAGCCTGAGAAGAGCATTGCTGTAGCCTGTGTGATTGATTGATTGATTTAATGCCAGAAAAGGTGAATGTGCCAAACATCAGAGGTCATATGGCACTATGGCAAAGCATAAAAAGGGGAGGGGTTATAGAGAAATAATGAAACGGTGAGGGAAGGGGAAAGAACGGAATGTTACAGCAGGATGGTTTGATCAGATGCAGGATGTGGATTTGTTGGAGGAAAGAGGTGTAGCCTGTGTGTATATTTCTCTGTGTGTGAATATATTGAAGATAGTCTCGCTCACTGTGACCCAATGTCTGGCACATTCACCTTTTTAGGCATTAAATCAATCAATCACTGTGGCCCTGATAGCCTCCATGTAAGGTAAGGGCCGGGGGTGTGCGACGCATTCATGTACTTAAGGAAGGAGTGCAGGAATAGGTGTGATTAGATGAAATATTTACAAAAAGCTGCTCTCAGAATGTTGCTCCCACAAGGTTTTTGTGTGTGTGTGTGTGTGTGCCTACATCCTCTGTAGGCAGTGACCTCCAGAGGTGGAATGGTAGCCCCTGGAGGTTCACTTGAGGGCTGTGATTGTTGGCCCTCGCCCGTGGTGGCGCAGGCAGGATTGTTATAGTGACGCCTGTGATTAGAGGCTCATGCCGCCCCCCTGTGTCCTCCGATGCACTGGCAATGGAAGGTAGAGTTAATGGGCAGGGCAAGGTAAAGGTAAACAAGGATGGGCAGATGGACCTTTAAGGGAGCAATGGCCATGGTAGTGGTCCATGGTAGTGGTCCATGGTAGTGGTCCATGGTAGTGGTCCATGGTAGCCACAGTCCTCTCTCAAAGAAGGATTGAGAAGTAACTGTGTCTTATGCCATGATGTCACAAGTCATATCTATGTATGTAATGCAGGCATGAACATTGGATGACAAGAAAAGGGATGTTGGTGGGAGCACAAAGGCCCAGACCTGGGTGACAGAAAAGGATCATTCTCATCATAATGGGAAGCAATGTGGAATGTATTGAAGATTAATGAAGTGTGGAAAGGTGTTGGATGGAGGGAAAGAATGTTTAGAGATGCCAGTCCATGTGTAACAGTTAAGAAGAGACTTGTGAATGATTCAAAATAGAAGCAGATGTAAGGCAAGACTGCTTGATGTCACTACAAATCTTTAATTTGTTTATAGATGGACTTGTCGGAGAAATCAAAGGTGATGTTGATAGTGTTTACCAAAGAGGGTATGTGCAATAGGGAACAACTTGTGATTTTAACCAGTTTTTGCTGCAAACAAATCTGGTGCATTTTTATTTGATGGAGATGTGAATTGTTTTATTTCACTTATTATTTTGTTCTTGACGCTGTAGTACCTGATGAAGCACAGTTTTGTGTCAGTGGTAAATGATTAATTACAACATTACTTTGTTGCCAAATATTTTAGTTGATAAGTGTTGTCGCAAATGATACGTGTGAAGGTAATTGATGTGATCTGATATAATTTTAACCCCTTGTGGCCCAGAACGTAATTTCCATTGTAATTTAGGTACCATTAGACGATTTTTAGTAAGCAATATTTTATAGCCATGACCTGTTTCGTAGCCTTGTCAACTAGCTAATTTGGTATATGTATTCAGTTACTTTTCGTAATTTTATGGCTAACAGCAGACATTTTTTTATAACCAAGGAAAGATCTGGGCGCGAAGGGGTTAATGTATTGAGTGCTGCAGAATGAAGGCTACATTTGCAATACTATATACATTTTTTTGGAGTTACAAATTTTCTTTTAAGTATCCATTTCACAATAGTATGTCTGAGGCTGTAAGGGACGCGGGGGAAGCGGAAATCCCTCTCCTGGTAACGTCTTTAACAGGAAAACAATAAACAGATTTTTTATATGCGTGTCACCCCACTCGTTAAGAAGGCCAGTTGAATGAATAGTAAATATCACAAACATGGGATGACATCTGAGAAAAGCAGGAGAATGGAGGAACTGCATTATATTTTCACTATGTGCTAATTAATATGTATGCCTATGTAACTCTAAGTAAGTAAGTAAGTAAACGGTTATTGCTAATAATAAGACAAATGTTGTAATATATACAAATTTCATAAAAATTTGCCACGGTCCGTCGAGCCGAAGCTCCATGACGGACATATAGTTTTACTGTATTGTTAGCGGGCGTGGAAACTTAAGACTAGCTGAATGATTATTTGCCTAAATAAAGTTATACATAGAAAAATATATCCAAACTGAGGATAACTACATTCGATAATGACACGGGTAATAAATGGAATTACAGTAGTAGCAGAATACAAATAATTATAATAATAATAATAATAATAATAATAAACAATAGATATAACTAAAAAAATAAACACAATAATAGATTGAGCAGATAAACAGAAAATATTTATACTTGTAGTATAAAAACAATTAAATATTTTGTTGATAAAGTAAATACTTTTTAATTTCTCTCTTATATCTAACTAAATTGGTAGTTGTAAGGAGAACTTTTCTATTATGAGGTATATCATTAAAGAGTTTCGGACCAAAACTGATAACACTGTTTTTAAATAATGTTGTTCTAAATATTGGACAAATAAGGTTAATATCATTACTCCTTGTATGGGTAACATTTTCAACTAATTTAAATATTGTGTTTTGTCCTTGACTTTTGAATATTAATAATAATGTAAAATATTTGTGAATAACAGGGAATTTAAAAAAAATTGTTTCAGAGAATACTTTTGCTGTTGAGTCAAACTTTTTAAAGAAAAATATACACTGAAGCATTTTATTTTGTGCTATTGATAATTTACTTAAAAAAAGAGTGCCATGTGCATGCCCATATAGGAACACAATATATGAGGTGTGAGTAACAAAGAGTATAATAAATGCTGATCATTGCCTCTGTAGTTAGGTTATGGCGGACTCTGTATAGAATGCCAGTTATCTTAGAAAGTTTCAAACATGTTTGATCAATGTGATATTTCCAATTTAAGCTTTCATCAATCGTGACACCAAGAAATTTTGCATGATTGACTTGTTCTATGATTTCGTCATCTAATAATATTGGAGGGATGGAGTTATTCACAGACCTATTTTGAAATAGAATAGAATTTGTTTATGAAATATTAAGTTTTAATTTATTTGATTGAATCCATGATTTTACGTTGTTTAGCTCTGGCATTAAATTTGTGTCTAGTGAATCTAGATTTTTGTCCTTGAGTAAAAGTGTTGTGTCATCAGCATAAATCAGAAAAGAAAATTTTGTGCTAGCATTTACAATGTCATCAATATATATAAGAAAAAGAATCGGACCTAAAACAGAACCTTGAGGTACACCTTTATATATGGATTCAAATCGAGAGTAAATCTGATTACAAAATACACTGTTTTCTGTCACTGAGATAACTCTGAAATAATTTCAATGGTACACCTCTTATTCCTAAGTGTTCTAATTTGTGAAGTAAAATTTTGTGGTCAAGGGTATCAAATGCTCTTGATAAATCCATGAATACACCAATAACATATAGTTTTTCTTCCAAACATGTGTACACATTGCTGACAAACTGTAGTATTGCAGACTCAGTAAGACTAAGTGACCTAAAATGCCATGATAAAGCTGATTTACACACTTGTTGCGTATCTGTGAACTGTATCATCTCATTACGTGCTAATATGTATGCCTATGTAACTCTCTAAGTGACCTAAATTGCCATGATAAAGATGATTTACACACTTGTTGCGTATCTGTGAATTGTACCATCATGGTGAATTACTCGGAGATAGATTATGATAAGGTGCATCACTCTCTGTATCATCACTTTGTATCCACACCCAAACACAGGACAGAATTACCACCGGCACCAACACATGACCCTTCAAACTCCTTGTATTTCTTTTCCTCATATTCACACTGGACAAAGAAACATACTTAGGACTACAAAAATACCAAAAAAATCCTATATACTTTATAAATAAGTTCTCCCGGAATCCCCCTCCTTCCTCCAACAAATCCACATCCTGCATCTGATCTAACCATCCTGCTGTAACATCCCATTCCTCTCCCCTTCCCTCACCGTTTCGCTATTTTTCTATAACCCCTCCCCTTTTTATGCTTTGCCATAGTGCCATATGACCTCTGATGTCTGGCACATTCACTTTTTTGGCATTAAATCAATCAGTCAATTATAAATAAGTTTTTTCTCATAGAAAGTTAATTTCTACATGGAGAGGTAGCGTTGGAGTGGTGAAGGCAGTGGTTAAGTGCCAGCCCGGCGGTCAGACTCTCTCAGTGCCACCCTTGTCACAGGTGTCTGTCAAGATAGCGCCACAACGCCACTCAGCACCACAACACCCAACCACCAGCCTCCGCGCACCGCCGACCCACCTGCAGGTAAGAGAACAAGGGTGGTGACATACACAGTCACTGGCCCGTACCAAGAGTCATGATGAAGGTCGAGCAGAGAGGTAGGAGTCAGGTCGCGTGTGCCCGGCGTCACGGACCACCAGGGTGAGGAAGGTGCTGTGAGGCCGCGCGTGAGGCCCGAGGCTGATGCGGCACTCGGCCCTGACGCTGCCCCCCGCCGCCACCACCTGCCGGGCACAACATCATATTTAGTCATAACAACATAAGAAGGAACATGAGAAAAAAAAAGCTACAAAAGAACATGAGAAAATAAAAAAGCTACAAAAGAACATGGGAAAATAAGGAAACTACAAGAGAACATGAGAACATAAGTAAATAAGGAAACTACAAGAGAACATGAGAACATAAGGAAGCTACAAGAGGCTGTGAGACCTACACGTGGTAGTTCCTGTATCTTTGTATGCGTGCATTTTATAGAAAGTGATCATCAAAAGCTAAGCAAACTGAGTACCATGCAACCCCCATCAATTACAGATTTATTGAGTCATAAGAACAGGAACTTATATCTGATAACGAGATTTTCTCATCGCATTGGCAGTATATATATATATAGTTACATAACTGTAAAGTAGCTAAAGTAACAGGAACTACCACGTGTAGGTCTCACGGCCTGTTGTAGCTTCCTTATGTTCTTCTTATGATACATTTCGGCCTCAGGCAGTACGTTGTTACCATGGTGGCGGGCAGGCGCAGAGCCAGCCCTGAGGCGTGGTCGGGGCGGCGGGAGGGCAGGGTCGTCACCAGCTCGGGAGCAACCTGGGGGACACCCACAAAATGCTTCACTTGAAAATCACGATTCATTGAAAAAATAAAACTTGTCATGTGACAAGTTGAGTTAACCCTTTCACGCACGGTGACGCGATCGCGTCAAAACGGGCCCGTCTGCAATCTGAGCTTTTGACGCGAATTGCGTCAAAAAACAGTTAAAAATTCGCCAAAAAATAAATTATTTATCAGAATTGCGTCAAAAGTTTTTGCGTCACAGATCCAACCTAGACCTATAAAATAAACTAATTGTCAACTCTCTCATGTGAGTGGATGTGAAATGATAAGGGTTTGTGTGTCAGTTTCCACTCAGCAGGCAGCCTGTGTGCGCGGATTGTCGTCCCTTTAAAACGTGTCCCGAGCTGGCCATAATGGCCATATGAAAATTATAATGGTAGCGTTGGAATCCTCATAAAAATCCGCTTTTATTGGCATATAAACCATAAAAAGCTGACTCAGGAAGTTTCGTGGTGGTGTTTATCGTGAATAACCTCGCTGTTGGTAGCCTATACTGTACTACCGTAGATAACACTATAGTCTCCAGTCACTTGCCACTGCACTAATGTCGCCAGGCACAATATATTACGAATTTTAGCATCACTACAGACTTTTATGTGCCACTGAAGACGCATGCACAGTAGTTTATATTATGTACATCACACTACATGTCTTCAGTAGCATATAAAAGTCTCTAGTGATGCTGAAATTCGTAATATATTGCGCCTGGCGACATTAGTGTCGCAAGTGACTGGCGACTATGGTGTTATCTAAGGTACATACATTCGAATGGCTTAGGTAGATTCAAGTATCTTATATCAACTCCAAAGTAAGTTCATTTGTTCCCTTTCTTCCCAGTCCCACCCTTATTTCTACCGACCTTTATTTATGTATTTGAAAGCTCATAATACATCATTTATCTTTACCAAGCTCCCGGAAAACCTCTCGCCTCTACATACTTTCTTTCCTTGTTCCTTTCTACTCTACTCTTTCTCTCCTCTCATCTTCGCTCCCTTAATTGTTTGAGGTTTCGAGGTTTGGTTTCGAGACACTACAAAGATCGGAACATCATTTTGAGGCAGGCAGTCCGTGTGCGGCTTGCGGCGGCGGCGGCAGGTTGCATGTAAGTGTGCTTGTGTGTTTAGTTATCTGGAATGAGTCAATAGGGAGCTTTAAAAGGAGGCTAGATAACTTCATGGATGGGGATGAAAGGTGGATGTAGGTAGTGTTAAGTAACAGGAACTACCAGGTGTAGGTCTCGCGGCCTCTTGTAGCTTCCTTAGGTTCTTATGTATCGTCTGGTTGTCTTCTCATTCATTGCCATTCCTGTCCTTTATTCATCCTTATCTTACCTCATCTTTATTCACGCCCTTCGTTATCATCCTCCTCCACTCTCTATCATCATCGTTATCTGCCTCCTGCGTGTAATTATGTGTCTTTATAATAGTGATAACAGTAAGTATGATAATCATCAGGGTTTGTTTTACCCATGCAGACTGATGGATTAAAGTATGCAGCACATGTATAAATAACGGTGTTGGGTAAAGATATTGAGTATTATGAGTAATCATTTAATAAAGGAGAGTATGTGCACAAAAAAAATGTGGGTTAAGAAATGGATGAGCTGGGTTAGGTAAGGATTGATTAGGATATTGGGTAATTAATCTATCACTGATCGGTTTACCCTTCTGCTGCAATCTAGCCTTACTCAACCCTCTCACGCACCAAAAGTTTAATAAGTTTCTTTTTCCACTGCGACATCCGTCTGGGGCTCCCTAAGGGGCCCCGCGGAATGGCCTGACTGTGCGGCGTAAAAATTTGTTATGTTATCAATTTCACCCACGAAATTTTTTTTCCTGGCATTATCATATATCGTTGGTTTTGCAAGAGATTATTCTGCCTTATGAAAGAAAAAAATAACCAGAAATGCAAATAAATAGCGGAGTTTACCGACTCCGAAAAAAACATTGAGTAAAGAGAAATAAGAAATACTTACGTTCACCACTTCGTAGCTCGAAACTTCCTGCGTCGACTTTTCATGGTTTATATGCCAATAAAAGCGGATTTTTATGAGAATTCCAACGCTACCATTATAATTTTCATATGGCCAGTAGTTCGTGAGAAAATGGAGGAAAACTGAAACACATGTTGGAAGACGGATTAAGCTACATGTATAATGTAAATACCATTACACTTTGCTAAGATAGCCACTTTTTCCCCGCCAGTGACACTATCTGCCGGAGTTTTTTTCACTTTTCCCATCATCACCATCACTTTCATGAGAATCATCATCATCTTTACAAGTGAGTCTCAAAATCTCTTAACTTGATATTTTCTTAGCCATATTTTCTAATAGTAACAGTCACTGGTCCCTGCGAATATAAAACAAAATATTGTATCACGGCACGATCACTTTACATTGGAAGAAAGTATAAAATTCACCAATTTCCTATGACAACTGAAATCCAGGCTTACCCGGCTCGGGATACGATTTGGGACAACAGTCCGCGCTCACAGGTTGCCTCCTGAAAGGATACTGGGACACGGGCCCTTATCATTTCAAGTCCACCGGCACGAGAGTTGACAATTAATTTATTTTATAGGTCTATCTTGGATCTTTGACGCAGAACATTTTGACGCGATTCTGATAAATACTTTATTTTTGGCGAATTTTTAAAAGTTTTAGGACGCGAATCGCGTCAAAAACAGCTCAGATGTAGACGATTCCGTTTTGACGCGGATCGCGTCATGGTGCGTGAGAGGGTTAACTTGCAAATGTGTAATACGAGTATCGTTGGGCAACTATTAAAACACATTGATTTGTACAAAATTAGTGAGAACCTTTAAAAACTGACAACAAGAAAAGTTATAAGTAGGAAATATCTGCTGGCCGCTCTTCTTGCTATTGTCGTTGCCATATACTGCCAGCTGCTCGTGAATATTTTCATTAAAATTCTGCGGTATTACTCGATTGAAATTACAAAAAAAAAGTGCCGAAAAATCATTATGAAAAAGAATATATAGACATATTAGACATGTTTGCCCGTATCAGAAAAAATAACATTACAGTCAAGAGGACGGGTGACAGGTGACCTCATCCTTAACACCGATTGAACTGCAGAGGCCCCCGCGAGGCCACACGAGTTTATGATGAGATGATAAAAACTCAGCCAACATTAAGTGCACGGAAGTATTATAATCTTTACCCAGCAACACTTGGGTGGCTGGAAAGGCACTGTGAACACCAAACACATGTACAGCATATGTTTAGAATTACTGACATACAAACAGCATGAATAGAAAGGTATACGTAGGTACAGTACAATATTCTGTTCCTCAAAACCTTTATCAACATTTATATATGATAATGATACACTTCGTTGCATTTCATCCTCCTGACAATAACGAAGACTGTATGACATGTGCCGTCAAATGGATGGCTCTGCTCTTCAGAGTTTGCTGAAAAGTACAAGGAAACACAAGTTTTGCAATCAAGGAAATATCAAACCTCTCGTCAGCATTCTTGATTCATTTGTCAAAATTCTTGGTTCACCAGTGAAAATCCTTCAGAGTTCAGACCCTAAAGACTGAGGCTGTACAGCACATTGGCAGCCAGGATGAGGAGGACTAAAGGCTCCGGGACAGTGCCGCCAGCAGTTTGCGGGGTGGTGGCAGTCTGGGAACAGATACTGGCGCCCAACGCCTTTCTGACCGCCTCATTAAACATCCGAAAGACAAGGGAGTCCTTACACCTTCCATCTGCAGCAATCGCACATTGCTGTACTCGAACATACGTACTGAAAAAAGGAAAATATATATGAAACTTTTCATTCTGCATTTAAACAGAATACGCAATGAAGCCTTTTATCAGTAGTTTATATATTAAAGCAACACCATACATGCACAGGCGCTGTAGTAGAATTATGAGGAATGAACTTGGTCTTCAGTATTCAAAGTTTACAGATGCGTAGAGAGAGAGAGAGAGAGAGAGAGAGGGGGGGAGAGAAAGAGAGCAGAGAATGCCCTTACTTGCATTGCAGATCTGGTGCCGCCAAAGAATTCATAATCTTCATAGCGTGTTCAGCAATACTCTGCATTCCAGTCTCTTTTGTGAAGCAGGTCTGAAGGATGCGTTTGAGACGGGGCCAACACAGCAGCTCGGTCCGCGATCCTATCACTGTCGAGGAAAAGACCACACGAAAGGTCTCGTTTTATAAGAGGTCAAACAACTTTCACATCCTAGAGTCAGACAGTAAAAAATACATTACTGTAGAAAAAAACTTAGAGAAAAGAAAACAAATATACGAAACAAACCAAGCAACCAGTGAGCAGATAACATAAGAAAATGTGAAAAAAAATTATAATATATAATCAAAAGAGATGAAGAAAAGAAGACATAAAAAAGAAGACATTTTAAGGAAGACATATAAGAAGACATATAAGAGAGAGGAAGGAAGATATGAGACAAACAAAATGCATGGCACTGAAGGAGGGAGCGGGGACGCTTCTGAGGCAGCAGTGATAAGAATAAAACAAAACCAGCAAAGGCAAGGTTACACAATGTTGAATCACACAAATTTAACCTTTTCATCTACTATAATAATATAAGCGAAAGTGTGTGTGTCTGTCTGTGTGTGTGTGTGTGTGTGTCCGCGATAGGTGCCGCCCCCCGTGGCGCAATCCCATCATATGGCACATTTTTGGAACCGGGTCGACCAGGGGAACATTTTAAGGCTACTTATGGGATGATCCGATAACTTTTTTTTCTTCTTTTTTTTAGTAGCCTGTTAGCGAGAATTGTGAAAAAAAAAAGTGGGTTGCGAGAATTGAGGAAACCTTGATGTAGGATGATGGGTAATGGGTGAGTGAATGGGTGGGGTGATGGGTAATGTGTGTGGGGTGATGGGTGAGTGAATGGGTGGGGGGTGATGGGTTGGGGGTGATCGGTGATGGGTGAGGGAATAGGTGGGGGGTGATGGGTAATGGGTGAGTGAATGGGTGTGTGGTGACGGGTAATGGGTGAGTGAATGGGTGGGGGGTGATGGGTAATGGGTGAGTGAATGGGTTGGGGGTGATGTGAATGGGTTGGCGTTAATACATACATTTCTACATCTAAGCTAGAAAGGACAATCTGGAGAGTCTGTGTTTAGTGGGCCAAAGGCCCACCAATAGCCCTCCGCAGGAGCTAGCCAAAAAGTCCGCCCGGAGGGCGGCTTTGTGGCTAGTGTCACATAAAGGTTAAATATCTCATCACATCTGTGTATCTATTTGTGTATCTATTAAAACTCTGCATAACAAATAGATGAGTTTGTGGCGTCAGGCATTTTGACCCACAGGAATGTAGACGTGTATGAAACAGACAAACAAGGGAAGAAAGTGTATAAAACAGACAAACAAGAGAAGAAAGTGTATAAAACAGACAAACAAGGGAAGAACGTGTATAAAACAGACAAACAAGGGAAGAACGTGTATGTAACAGACAAACAAGGGAAGAACGTGTATGAAACAAACAAACAAGAGAAGAACGTATATGAAACAGACAAACAAGGGTAGAACGTGTATGAAACAGACAAACAAGGGTAGAACGTGTATGAAACAGACAAACAAGGGAAGAACGTGTATGAAACAGACAAACAAGGGAAGAACGTGTATGAAACAGACAAACAAGGGAAGAACGTGTATGAAACAGACAAACAAGGGAAGAACGTGTATGAAACAGACAAACAAGGGTAGAACGTCACGGAAAACATAGATTGACGTGAAGGTCACCTCAATTACTTCACCATATATATGAAAAGTGAATGTGACCTGACCAGAATTCAGTAAACTAGATTTTAAAGATGCTTATGAAATCATACTAGTACTTACCTGTAGCATAGTCATCAATATGATCGCCCATGAAGTCTCTGAGGCTAACGTCGAACCTCTCCAGACGATCAATTCCTTCCTTCTCCTCTTCACTAAAGCAGCGTTTCATTACTTCATAGTACTCGGCGCTGCATCTCACCATCTTGTCCTTTTGCCTGTGTGGTATGATAGATACATTATTACCTGAGTTATGTGCTGATCAACGCTAATCAATAATGCATCAGCAGACTCACTAACTAAGGAAAGATACCAAGGTGTACAAGGGAAGTCTTACTAAAGGGAGATTCAATTATTATTAACCCCTTGAGACCCAGAACGTAATTTCCATTGTCATTTGGCTACCATTAGACGATTTTTAATGAACATAAACAATATTATATAGATATGACCTGTTTAGTATCCTTGTCGACTAACTAATTTGGTATATTCAGTTACTTTTCGTAATTTTATGGTTCGACAACATACGATTTTATATAGCAAAGGAAAGATCTGGGCGTGAAGGGGTTAATGTTGGCAAGTATAACCAACCAAGAATTGTACAGGTGAAATAATGATAAACTGGACAACTTAAGGTCATGGATCCCTTTAGATATCAACCGGGTGTTCCTCCCGCTGTCAGGTGACTGTCTGGGGTTGGGGTGTCCACGAAAACTCACTTGTAATGTTTGGGTTCCACAGATCAGGCTTACTTCGATATATGAAAATATTGGGCCTTAAAAGACAAAATGAGCCTGGCACTCATGCACGGTCTTGACAATTGCATAACCACTAGAGTGACAGACCTCTGAAATTATTGACATATAATACCAAAGTCCTAGTTGATACCTAGCTGCGAAATATTACAATTTTAGAGAGTGAAAATCACCAAGACTTACTGGCAAGTGTTTTACAGGATTTATCTCCATGTACCACCGGCGCTGACGCTGCTGCTCATCTCACTCTGGATCTCCCTTGCTCCTGTGCAACTCATAAACTGATGCGATGCGCTCTGTTCAAAGACTCAAGATATTATGACTCTTCTCTGAAAGCAGTATAGGTTCATGAACAATAATGACGTACTGTATATCAATTTCACACACACACACACACACACACACACACACACACACACACACACACACACACACACACACACACACACACACTCACACTCACACCACACACACACACACACACACACACACACACACACACACACACACACACACACACACACACACAACACACACACACACACACACACACACCACACACACACACACACACACACACACACACACACACACACACACACACACACACACACACACACACACACTCACACTCACACTCACACTCACACTCACACTCACACTCACACTCACACTCACACTCACACACACACACACACACACACACACACACACACACACACACACACACACTCACACTCACACTCACACTCACACTCACACACATACACACACACACACACCAAAAAACAAAACATAAAACATTCTTAAGCAAATGAAACGGAGCAGCAAAGACAGAAAATTGGTTATCAAGACAAACAAGGAAACACAATAAGGCCCGTACCGAGAGTCATGATGAAGGTTGAGCGACGACCTTCGTCGACTGAGGAAGGTTACCATAAAAGGGATGTTTTGCGGAACGAAGAGCAGCGACGAAGGTCGGCACGAAGACACGGGGGCACGGGGGTGTACCCGTGTCTTTGTGCCGACCTTCGACCGTCGTCGCTGCTCTTCGTCTTCTTCGTCGCGACTCCCAGTAATAACTCACCAGGAAGTCCGACGTTGCCTGATGCCCACCATTGTCCCAACAGCGCTGCTCCAAATCCCACGGCATGTTCACGACCTGCATGGAGACCTGCATGGAGACCCGCGTTGCAAGGGATACAAACACTAATTTGAGACGCACGCCATACTGAGCATTCATCAAAATATTCCTATACAATTTGAGTCTCCATCTGTGATTCTGGTTCTGTGAAGGTTAAATGCGTGTCAGGTATTTTAAGGATTCACTCACGGTCTTGATCACGCACTGGACTCATGATCGTCAGCTGTTACCCTCCCGAAAAGAGCCTAAAACTCACAAAGACCGATCTATGGGTAAGGCTTGGAACTCACACACCATATGCAACCCATCCCCTTGCTCAGGTGGGACAGTAACTTCTCGCTTGTCAGCCAAAAAAAGATGAAGCTTAATTAATCATGTTGGTTGTTGTGACGCACTTCAATCATGTTGCTGAATGATTCTTTGATCTTATTATTTTTTTCATTTGTCACTATTGCTGTTATTTTCCTATTTTCGTCACTGCTCTTATTTTCCTATATTCATTATTGCTGATATTTTCACATTGTCACTAATGGAAGTAGTCTCCGTGGTGTACTAGCTACGAATCTCCGGGCCCTGGTTCGAATCCGGGCCAGGGCAATCAGCGGCCAGCCCTAGCAGCTGTTCATCCTTCCTTTCGAGGTTGGTCGATAAATGGGTACCTGTGTTAGGTAACTGTGGTAACCCGGATGTTACACTAGCCCTGTATCCCTGGGTAGCGGGTTGTCACTCACCACAGGCTCATAGGCGAATGCGACGGAGATGAGCACCGAGGCCACGCGCAGCATAGCGTATGTCCCGATCTCTTCCTTTACCTTACTATTGCTAATGTTTTCTTATTGTCATCATTCCATTTGTTTTCCTATTGTCATTATTGCATCTTTTTTCCTATTATTATTATTGATGTTATTTTCCTATTTTCATTATTGCTAATGTTTCTCTATTGGGTCAATTTGTAGTTTCACCCAACCAACGATTTTCTGATGCGCCTTATGTTTTTTTGGTGCGTTTTTATGTGTTTTGAATGAATCTGCTAAGTGTTTCTGTCGCAATTTTTTTTTTTTTTTTTTTTTGCAAAAATGACAAAAAAAAGGAAAAAAATTTACCTAAACCTAACCTAACCCATACCTAACCTAACCTAACCCATACCTAACCTAACCTAACCTATACCTAACCTAACCTTTACCTAACTAAAAAAACAAAACTACAAAAAACTAACCTTTATCTACCTAAAAAAAAAATTAAAAATTGCGACAGAAACGGTTAGCAGATTCATTCAAAACACATAAAAACACACCAGAAAAACATAAGGCGCATCAGAAAATCGTTGGTTGGGTGAAACTATAAATTATTCCTCTTTTGTCACTATTGTTGATGTGTTTCTATTTCCATTACCATCAACGTGCAGTGCATTTAGCTACCTAATCAATCATTATACACATGTTGCTATTACGACAATACCGTCATCCTAGAATAATCAGTCTTTCCTCCAACCATCAATGAATTGATACCATCACGGAATCTAAACAAATCTCTATCACTCACAAGTTACCAGAGAGTTAGACGTAAAGCAAGGTTTGTGGACAACTCATAAGACTCACCTAGAGCAACCACCACCACCACCACCACGAGGATGCTCGCCAGTCCTTCCATACAGCTGCTCTGATACCAACTGTCCCGTCCGGCCCCGTCCCGTCCAAGGAATATAGAGGACAAGGAAGGTGGTGTCCTATGTAGGCAGAAAATCCCTGCCCTATGCACTTGCTGGCGCTTAGATGGCGCCACCGTCGCCTCTTCAGGGAATGTAAACAAAAACACCTTTACGGTACCACATGGCTACAGACGCCTCAACCACCAGAATGCCACCCATCGCCTCTCGCCTTTGCTGCTGTTTGTGCGGGAAAAAAAAGCGCACACACCCTGGAGTGAAGCTGCATTTGTTCCCCAAGGATGCCAGAAGGTATGTAAGCGTCGCTGGCAAGGATATTTGAGTCAATAAGAGAAAATCCAGAGTTAAGAAATATCTTTTAAGAACTACCATGACCGGTGTCGTCCGGCATGTTCAGAATCTGCTGAAAAGAGGCACTCCTTATGAGCGCTCCCTCCCTTGCTTCTGAAGCTATCACTGGGTATGTCTGTAACTCTAAAGGGCTCAAGGTAGCCAAGCCAGCCACCGTGCTATCGAAAATACAAGAAGACACTACCGGTACCGTAGATAAGCCCGTTGCAGTGCAAGTGTGTGACACTTTCACCCACACTTTCTTATAATGGACGAGAATATACAGATGACTAGTGTGTCTGGTAAATATTCGATATTATTCTAGTGTTTGCCCATACTGCCCCCCTCCCCCAAACAAGCTTGGGGGAATGGGGGCACCCGACAAGATTGTCGAGCTCCCCCGATAAAGCTAAGGTAACATTTTTGTAACCGGGGTTTTGATGGGGACGGAGCACCCCTTTTAGGAAGTTAGGATAGATTATCGGGGGTCAAGGGGAGCGGAGCCCCCCAGGTAGGTGGTGAGGTAAAATTTGGTTAGGATGTTAGGTTAGATTATCTGGGGGTCGAGGGGGGGTGCAGTCAGTTCGTACACAAGTTGTTTCGTACACCAGTAGATTCGTACACCAAAAAAGTTGTTTCGTATACGAAACCATAGTCGTTTCGTGCAATCAGCTCAGAGTTGAAAGTTGCTTCATAAATGGCAGACCTTCTTCGTTGTTGTGTTTCTACACATTGGCACAAATCATGCAGTGATATGATTTGTCCGTCTGAGCATTGTTCAAGGGACAACACATGCTGGGACTGCCAATCTGATGGGTAACATGCTGCCTCTGGCCAGGGATTTGGCGTTCAGCAATCACGTGATATTTCGGCTAATTTGCAATGATTATATTAAATTAATACTCCATATTCAAGTAGAACTACTATTACCATAGTAATACTCAGTCAATGTTTTGCTCAAAAACCTAAAATACTGATATTTTTTTTGGTTTGAGGGAACTTATTCGTCTGATAATTCACTGGGGAACAAAATTTTGTTGAGTTAGGTCTGACACTTGTTATTAAGTAATTTTTGGGTGCTGAATCCAAAACTGATCTCAGTTTTTCTCTATCACGTCAAGTTTTTGAACTGTAGGATTTTCGTTTTCTTAAAAAATATGAAAAATACTGTACATAACAGTAACAGTGCTTATTTTATAAAAAGTTGCAAATGTTAACATACAATGAAAAATGAAAGAAATAGGCATGAACAGAATGTTTATTTAACATTATCATGTTTTTAGAAAGGATAAGGCTATAATTGTGTGCAGGTTAAGGTAAAAATTTACGTTTGTAGCTTTGTCTGGAGTGTTCAACTTGAGGACTATCGCGTTTGATGCTCCAACAATAGTCAGCCATCATATGCACATCCCATCTACCCTGGTAACGTTCTTCCATAACCTTCAAATCTTGGTGAAATCGTTCACCTTGCTCGTCGCTAGCAGCACCAAGATTTTCCGGAAAGTTGGCAAGATGGCTATGCAAAAAATGTACTTTAATACTCATGTTGCAACCAAGCGCTTTGTAGCTCTCCAATAGTTTCTGAGCAATTTCTGTGTAATTACTTGCACGTGTATTTCCAAGAAAGTTCTTGACGACGTCTTTGAATGATAGCCAAGCATTCTTTTCAAGGTCTGACATAGTACCGTTGAAATGTTCATCTTTGATGAGCTGTCGAATTTGTGGACCATCAAACACACCGGCCTTGATTTTTTCAATTGACAGTCCAGGAAATGCCAAGATGATGTACTTCAAACAGTCGCCATCAGTTGACAATGCTTTTACAAATTGTTTCATGAGACCTAGTTTTATGTGCAGAGGTGGGAATATTATTTTCTTCCTGTCAACAAAAAAATGTACTGATGGCTCATGTACAATGTTAGGATCTCCAGGTTTAAGATCAGATCTCGGAGGCCAATTCGTCTGAACCCAATGCTTCTCTCGAGCTCTTCTATCCCACATACAGAGAAAGCAGGGATACTTTGTGTATCCACGTTGTTGACCAAGAAGGAAGGACACCATTTTAAGGTCAACACAGATGATCCAATTGTGTTTGTCATATTGCAATAACTCAATGTCTCTCTTTACATCTCCATATTCTTCACGAAGACAGACCGAATGCCCAATAGGGACTGCGCCAAACAAATTGCCATTGTGTAGAAGGACACACTTCAAGCTCCGCTTTGAGCTATCAATAAACAATCGCCATTCATTTGGATTGTAGATTGAAAGCCCTAATTCCTTCAGTAAACCAGGAATGTTATGGCAAAACACAAAATCGCTGGCACTTCGAAAGTATTGCAGAAATGTACTTTCTCTGGTTCGAAAGTATGATACCTTCACTTCTTGTTCAAGTATGTTTTTCTCGTTCAGTCTTGATGCTAGTATTTCTGAAGCTTTTTTGGATAGGCCCAAATCACGTGCTAAATCATTCAACTCGTGCTGATCAAATCCCCTACGAACTGAATCCTCGTGAATGTCAAAATCTGCATCATTGCTGTCACTGCGTTCTTCAACATCACTCAGATCTTCTAGAGGAGGTAGTTGTTCGAAAACTGGCACTGGAATTTCAGCTGAATGAGGCTGAATGAGGCTCACAAGTGGAATTTTGCTTATCTGGAGGGTAAGCTGTGGAGAAAAAACTTGACGTGCTAGAAAAAAACTGACTACAGATTTGGAATCAGCATGCCAATTTTAGTCTAAATAAGCTCAAAAATCTAACTCAACAATTTTTTTTTCTTCAAATTGTTCCCCAGTGATAATTGATTGCATATAGATATGACATCTGCTTACCCGTGTTCAGGCTGTAAGGAAGAAGTACTTACGTCCGCGTCAATATGCCAAAGTAGCCAGCACTATATCATTGTTGGATATTTATAAAATGTAAAACTGTTTTAATGTTTCAGAAGCATAGCTGATGTAATATAGTTTTTTAATGGTTTTAGGTTTAACAAAGAAAAGGAATACACTACATGGATAAATAATTTGTATAATTTAGTACGATAGAAAGAGAGAGAAAATTGTGCTGCACATACGGCTATAATAATATAAGCGAAAGTGTGTCTGTCTGTGTGTGTGTGTGTGTGTGTGTGTGTCCGCGATAGGTGCCGCCCCCAGTGCCCCAATCCCATCATATGGCACAGTTTTGGAACCAGGTCGACCAGGGAAACATTTTAAGCATACTTATGGGATGATCCGATTATTTTTTTTGTCTTTTTTTTAGCAGCCTATTAGCGAGAATTGTGAAAAAAGGGGGTTGCGAGAATTGAGGAAACCTTGATGTAGGGTGATGGGTAATGGGTGAGTGAATGGGTGGGGTGATCGGTAATGGGTGTGGGGTGATGGGTGAGTGAATGGGTATGGGGTGATGGGTTGGGGGTGATGGGTGATGGATGAGGGAATAGGTGGGGGGTGATGGGTAATGAGTGAGTGAATGGGTGTGTGGTGATGGGTAATGGGTGAGTGAATGGGTGGGGGGTGATGGGTAATGGGTGAGTGAATGGGTGGGGGGTGATGGGTAATGGGTGAGTGAATGGGTTGGGGGTGATGTGAATGGGTTGGCGTTAATACGTACATTTCTACATCCATGATTTCAGGAAAGCTAGAAGGGGCTATCTGGAGAGTCTGTGTTTGGTGGGCCGAAGTCCCACCAAACACAGGTGGTGGGCCGAAGGCCCACCAACCACAGACTCTCCAGATAGCCCCTTCTAACTTTCCTGAAATCATGGATGTAGAAATGTATGTATTAACGCCTTACCCATCAACCCCCACCCATTCACTCTCCCATTACCCATCACCACACACCTATTCACTCACCCATTACCCATCACCCCCCACCTATTCCCTCACCCATCACCCATCACCCCCAACCCATCACCCCCTACCCATTCACTCACACATCACCCCACACCCATTACCCATCACCCCACCCACTCACTCACCCATTACCCATCACCCTACATCAAGGTTTCCTCAATTCTCGCAACCCACATTTTTTTTCTCACAATTATCGCTAATAGGCTACTAAAAAAACAAAAAAAAACAAGTGATCAGATCATCCCATAAGTGGGCTTATAATGTGCCCCTGGTCGAGCTGGTTCCAAAACTGTACCATATGATAAGATTGTGCCACGGGGGGCGGAACTTAGCGCGGACACACACACACACGCACAGACACACACACACACACACACAGACACACTTTCGCTTATATTATTATAGATGTATATATTATAAGGCTTGGTCTGTTGAGCCGGAGCTCTTATACAGACCTGTTGCGAAACATAGTTGCCGATTTAGGTCAGATAAATAAGGCCCGAGATATAATATAAAAAATAAATCGCATTACCTTTAAAAATTCTACCAAAGATAATTATTATATAAGCAATAGTTAATAACATACAAAAATTAATGTGAATAAAAACAAAATACAAATAGAATATACGCAAATCTTGATGAGGCAAAAACAAATGCTAATATTAACAAACACAGAAGCATACAAAAAATTAAAATACACATGAACAAACAAGGATTAGATTTATTGATCGATTTTTTTCTTCTTAATTTTACACTTGAAAATGTTACTATCGGTGATGTTTTTTAGATCTTCTGGCAGCCGATTCCACAGTTTTACTCCCCTAACCGTAATACTTCGCTGTGCATGGGACGTTCTACATATAGGAATTTTTAGATAATTTGGTCCTCGGCTATTTGAGTTGTTAGACATGAACTGAAAACAAATGTCAACTTGGTATGTGTATAATGCTTTATGTATAAATAGATTTGCTTGGAGGGATATAATATCAGTTAGTTTGAGTAAATTTAGGTCTTTAAAGAGAGGGTCTGTGTGTGCATATCTGTGATTGTGAGACATTACACGTAACATTTTTTTTTGAGTAATGAAAAGACTGTCAAGTAAAGTTTTAAATGGTCCTCCCCATACAGCTGAACAATACAAAAGGTGTGGATAGGCTATTGATAAGTATATTTGTCTTAAACTATCAATGCTTATATTGTTTCGTATCTTATGTAGTACACCATTTATTTTACAAAGCTTAGTAATCACCTCTAGTATATGAGATTTCCATTTCAGTTTATCATCAATAATAACACCCAAAAATTTATATTCACCAACTTGCTCTAAAATAAGATTGTCTGTGCATACATCAATATTTGGTGATTGAATCATCAAAGAACAAGATACCATATAAGAAGTTTTAGTAGCATTCAAGGTTAATTTATTACTTTTTATCCAGTCTGAAACATGAGATAATTCTGCATTTAATGTGTTTTTAATGTCAATGAGACTTTGTCCCTGAATGAAAATAGTGGTATCATCAGCAAAGAGAAGAAATTTGAGTTTATTAGTGCAACGTGTGATATCATTGATATATAATAAAAATTAAATGGGACCCAAAATTGATCCTTGTGGTACTCCAAAACTAATAGATGTGAGAGAGGATAGTGCATTACTATAAACTGTACATTGCTTCCTGTGACTTAAATAACTTACAAACCAATTATGTGCAGCACCACGGATTCCGTATACTTTCAATTTTTCTAACAAAATAGAATGAGATATCGAATAGGTATCGAAGGCTTTAGACAGATCACAAAAGACTGATATCTGATATGCTTTACTATCTAATGTATCATATATATTTTGACAAAGGTGATGCAAGGCAAGTTCAGTGGAGTATTTGGGGAGAAAACCATATTGAGACTGCGATAATAATGAAAATTTGGAAATGTAATCCATTAATCTACCAGCAACTATTTTCTCAAAAATCTTACTAAAACTAGGAAGGATAGAAATTGGTCTGTAGTTCGTATGTATAGATTTTTCACCCTTTTAATGTATAGGTACCACTCTAGCAACTTGAAGGCATGAAGGGAAGCAGCCTTCCTTGAAAGACCTATTAATGATGTAGACTAGGAAGGGAGAAACTTCATGATTGTATTCCTTGATTATTTTCATGTTTATATCATCGTACCCTGGAGCAGTAATCTTATGGTTGATGATGACAGTTTTGATTTCTAAAAGTGATGTTGGACTAAAAAAGAAAGAAAACTGAACAGATTCAGGCATGTATGAAGTATATGGAACTGCCGATGGTTGGATATTCATAGGTAACTTTTTTGCAACATTACAAAAGTACCCATTGAATGATTCAGCTATTTCTTGATTATTACTTGAAACATTTTCCTGGAAAGAAATTGAATCTGGCAACTTCTGCTTATTATATTTCCCTAATAATTAATTGATTGTTTCCCATGTCTTATTGATATCACCCGCATTATCCTTTAGTTTAGATTGATAATAGTTCTCTCTAGCTGCTTTTATCAGAGAAGTAAGTTTATTTCTGTATTGTTTGAAAATTTTCCCATATGTAAGTGGCCATTTAGCATAAAGTTCCTCTCTCTCTCTCTCTCTCTCTCTCTCTCTCTCTCTCTCTCTCTCTCTCCCTCTCTCTCTTCTCTTCTTCTTTCTCTCTTCTCTCTTCTCTCTCTCTCTTTCTCTTCTCTCTCTCTCTTTCTCTCCTCTTTCTCTCTCTTTTCTCTCTCTTCTCTCTTTCTCTCTTTCTTCTCTCTTTCCTCTCTTTCTCTCTTTCTTCTTTCATCTTTCTCTCTCTCTTTCTCTTTCTCTTTCTCTTCTCTCTCTTTCTCTTTTCTCTCTTTCTCTCTCTCTTTTCTCTCTTCTCTTTTCTTCTCTTCTCTTTCTCTCTTTCCTCTTCTCTCTTCTCTTTCTCTCTCTCTTTCTCTTCTCTCTTTTCTCTCTCTCTTTCTCTCTCTCTCTCTTTCTCTTTTCTCTCTCTCCTTTTCTCTTCTCTTCTCTCTCTCTCTTCTCTTCTCTTTTCTCTTCTCTCTCTCTCTCTTTCTCTCTCTCTCTTTCTCTCTCTCTCTTCTCTCTCTCTTTCTCTCTCTCTTTCCCTCTCTCTTCTCTCTCCTCTTCTCTCTCTTCTCTCTTCTCTCCTCTTTCTTCTCTCTTCTCTCTTCTTCTCTCTCTTTTTCCTCCTCTCTTTCTCTTCTCTTTCTCTCTTTCTCTCTCCTCTTTCTCTTCTCTCTTCCCTCTCTCTCCTCTTCTCTCTCTCTTCTCTCTCTCTTTCTCTCTCTCTTTCTCTCCTCTCTCTTTCTCTCTTCTTCTCCTTTCTCTCTCCTCTTCTCTCTTTCTTTCTCTCTCTCTTTCTCTTCTTCTCTTCTCTCTCTCTTTTCTCTCTCTCTCTCTCTCTTCTCCTTCTCTCTCTCTCTCTCCTCTCTTTCTCTCTCTCTTTCCTCTCTCTCTTTCTCTCTCTCTTTCTCTCTCTCTTTCTCTCTCTCTCTCTCTCTCTCTCTCTCTCTCCTCATCATCCGTCGTGCCTTCCTCCTCGTTCCCAAGTCACTGACTGGTTCACCGAAACGACGCATTGGTCACAAAATCGTGGTAGAGTGAGTGAAGGTTTTATTAAATTAACCAGGACGTTATACAGTTTCTGCAGATGAAACAGGATATTGTTGAGAGCAGAGTTAATAATGGTGTGATCTGTGTTCGTGATTAGAAGTGTGGTGATGTGTGGTGATGTGATGTGTGGTGAGCTGTCGTGATGTGTAGTGATGTTTGCTGATGTGTGGTGATGTGTGATGATGGGTGGTGATGTGTGTGGTGAGGTATGGTGTGTGTGTGGTGGTATGTAGTGATGGGTGGTGAGATATGGTGATGTGTGGTGATGTGTAGTGGTATGTGGTGGTGTGGTGAGGTTTACTTACGATGCGTGCAGTCAATTTCATGTGTCAGTATGTGCTGAGGTGTATTGGTAAAACGGAAGTAGTGTTTTGAAGACAATCCTGTATAATTGTTTAAATTTTTTTCATATTGTGAGCTGTATCTTTTATCTTGTGTATAATTTTGTATCTTTTATGTATCTTTTATGTATCTTTATGTATTTTTTGTATATTGTTAGTTGTATCTTTTATCTTGTATCTTTTTGTCTTAGTTTTTTCCTAGAGTTTCAGAGTAAAATTAGAGATGCCTTAGTCGTTGTTGCGTGCCCATGTGAGCGTGTGTGTGTGTGCGTGCGTGTGCGTGTGCGTGTGCGTGTGCGTGTGTGATCACCTTCCTGAATGATGACTTTTCGATTCGTCAACTTGTGACTTTATTTACACTTTCTTTCTACACTTTATTGCCACGCGTATTTACTGCAATTGTTTTTTTCTTTTTATTTTATTTTCATGAATGAGGAAGGAGAGAGTTGGTGGGCGTTGCCGACTGGTGACTGACGATGCAGAAAAAATAACAGGCAATAAAACGTGATTAATCTGTTTGGTTATATACATGTGCTGCTGATGGCATGCGATTCCCTCAGATCAGATCAAATGATGTTGTTGGGGTGTTCTGTAACGGCACCCCATTTGTTTTGTTTTCTATGTTTTCTATTGTTTTGTTTTATTTTGTTATTGCTGCTTTTCTTTTGTTACTGTTGCTGCTGCTTTATAATCCCTGTACTGTGCCAAAAGGATGGGGAGGTGGGGCCTAAGGGAGATGGGGGTGGGAGCGGCAGGTCTTTAGGTATACAGTAAGTTCTACACAGACAAGACCACCCTTATTTTTTATCACAAAGGACTGGCCAAGGGCAAAAAGTAAAGCAAAAAAATCCAGTCCCTATAATGGCCTATATAGAAGACAATCAATCAATCATTGGGGGCATACGCCGGGGGGCGCGTCGCCTCGCTCACCCTACGACGCCACTCCCGGGGGTCACCACGCGCGAGTTCCCATGCAGGCTCCTTTCCCATACCAAGCAGCTCTCGACAAGAAACATCAACTTGCCCCAGCCACGAGCCTTGTGGGCGCCCCCTTGGCCTCCTCCACGCCGGATTGTCTCTTACAGTTACAACCCGATGGGAAGGTTCGGTTTCAGGGTAGCGTGCCACATGCCCATATAGCCGAAGTTGGCGCTGACGGACTGTGCAGGTAATAGGCCTCGATTCAGTCTCACGGTGCAATCGCTGATTTGACACGTAATCATCCCAGCGATACCCCATGATTCTGCGAAGACACTTATTACCAAAAGCATTGATTCGCCTCTTCAAGTCACTATTTAGTGTCCATGTCTCACAACCATAGAGTAAGACAGGGATCACAAGCGACTTGAAGATCCGGATCTTTGTCCTCCTGCACAGGTACCGACAACGCCAAATACTCCTGCTGAGCGAGTCCATAACACCGTGGGCTATGCCAATCCGCCGTAAGACTTCTTGACGTGACCCGCCGTCATTATGGACTGCACTACCAAGGTATGTAAAACTTTCCAAGATCTCAATGTCCTCGCCACACGCATGAACAGACTGTACTGCTTCATCTAGTAAGTCTCCAAACACCTGGACCTTGGTCTTGAGCCAGGAGACCTCAAGTCCCAAAAGCTGTGCCTCCTCGTGCAGCGCCTCGAGAGCCATCACCAGGACCTCCAGCGACTCAGCAAAGATTACTGCATCATCAGCAAAAACAAGATCAGTGATCTTGGTGTTGCCGACGGATGCTCCACAATCACTTTGATCTACAACCTTGTCCAATACCCAGTCCATACAAGCGCTGAAAAGTGATGGGGCAAGGACGCACCCTTGCCTCACTCCTGTATTCACAGGAAAAAAGCTGGATACACCTGCCCCACACTTCACAGCACTCTCAGTCCCAGAATACAGACCAGTTATCAAACCAATAGTCCTTGCAGGAATCCCTCAAAGTCGCAGAAGATCCCAGAGTGACTCACGATGCACTGAGTCAAACGCCTTCTTGAGATCAACATAGGCTGCAAGCATCCCCTGTCGAAACTCACGTCGGCGTTCCACCAGGACACGAAGCGCTAGGATACGGTCCGTTGTTGACTTACCAGGCGTGAACCCAGACTGCTGAGGTCTCTGATGCTTCACCAGATGGCTGCGAATCCGTGTCAGCAATAGATGGGCAAGCACCTTGCCTGGTACGCTGAGCAGTGTAATACCGCGGTAATTGTTGCAGTCCTGACGGTCCCCTTTCCCTTTCCAGATAGGGACGATCAGCCCCCTTATTCAGTCAGGAGGAATGGTACCTGATTGCCACACGGCAGTCAGGACAGCATGCAACCCGTGGATCATGGCCTCACCCCTAGCTTTGAGGAGCTCCGCACTGATATTACAAACACCAGCTGCCTTTCCACCCCTCAACTTTGCTACAGCCTCTCTGACTTCGTTAGGAGAGGGTGCACTTTCGTCAATGGGAGGATCGGCATCCACTGCCTGTAACCCAGTGGTGTGAAGCTGCTCAGTTGGAGGGTCCACCGTGAACAACTGCCCAAAGTACTCAGCCCAACGAGCCATCTGCCCATCCATGTCCGACACGAGGCGCCCATCTGCTGTTCGAATAGCACTCGTCCGAGAAGGAGACTTGGAACGGAGCTTCTTCAGGGCTCGGTAGGCGGGTCGGAGGTCATTAGCGTTCAAATGACCCTTGACATCCTCAGCGAGACTCCTGACATACCTCTCCTTGTCTCTCCCCAGGAGGGTTCTAGTCCGGCGTGACAGAGCCCTGTGCTGGTCCCGGTTCCCAGCCAGCCTGGCAGCGCGACTCTCCTCGATTTTCTCCAGCGTCTTCGTCGAGACAAAACCACGCCTTGACCTCGGGCGCTCCCCAATACACTCCTTGGCAGCCTGTAGAGTTTCACGTTTGAAGGTATCCCACAGTTCTACAGGGTCCCCGAGAGCACCGAGCACATCAAACCGATTTGAGACTGCCACCGCATACTCATGAGCACATGTCAAGTTCTTCAGTTTCTCAAGATGAAACACAGTATGGTTACCTCTTGAGATTCTTCTGGACTTGACATGAAGCTTAAGTGTAGCAACAACAAGTCTGTGATCTGTTCCAAAGAACTCAGCACTCCGGTAAACCCTGCAGTTCTGGAGCATCCTCCAACGAGTGCTAACGAGGATGTGGTCGATCTCCTTTGCTACCCCTCCGGCATTACTATACCATGTCCAGCGGTGCAGCTCTGGTCTCTGATACCAAGAACTTGCAATTCTCAACTTTCTGGACCTTGCAAAGTTCAGAAGCAGAGAACTGTTGGTGTTTCTGGTACCGGAGCCATGGGGACCAACACATAACTCGTAGCCATCTCTCACAGTGCCAGTAGTAGCATTGAAATATAGAAGACAGTAAGAGAATAAAGAAAGGAGGAAAGGGGGGTGGGCCAATTTAGTTCGGGAGGTGTCTTGTCACTCCTCTCTCGAAAAGATTGAAGTCGTAGGAAGGTGGAAGAATAGAGAGACCTTGCCACAACACCTCCATTCGTTCCTCCATCCACTGTGTTTTTCTGAAGAGCGATGGACAATTTCTTTTTTAGGTCATCCCGTCTTTCCATATTTCCTATAAACTTTATTGTCATAGGTGGCAGCTGCTACGGCTGATTGAATTTGTGCTCCTCTGAGGACTTTGCCTTACCCATAAAGCCCCGCGGCCCCTGGTTACCAATCGACCTCTTCGTCAGGACGTTGGGCGCCGCCACGTTGGACCAATTTTATTTCTTTTGTTACATAGAAAAAAAGAAGATTTGAAAAAACCTCTGAAATAGTCTTCTTTTATTTGTAGTTTTGTATTTTTCAGGTTTTTTTTGTCTGGGCGAAGTAGAGTTTGGCATTTTTCGTCTGTGTTCATAGTTCGCTCTCGCCTCTATTCCATATAGGACTCGCTGGAAAAGATTTATACATGTTCTTTGTATGGGAATTTCTACTGGATTGATTTATCGATAAAGCAAATATAACCATCGATTACAAGCCACTTCTGCCAACTGAGGGAAACTGACAATGGTGGGCGCCGTTAATCAAAAAGTTAGCTTCGTTAACCGTTAATCCGTTATCCAAAATATTTACTTCGATAACCGTTAATCAGTTAATTCTTTAAAAATGTAACGGAAGTTATCGATAAACCGTTAACGTTAATTTTTATGCTAGAAAAAAAAAAAAAAAGTTTTTGCTCTAAGACCACCTAAAAACACATTTGAAAAGTGCCAAAACTATAAATCAGCCCTTATGGGTTTTTTTAAGGGCTTTAGAACCCTAAAACTATAGATTTTTTTTGCTTTAGAGTTAAAAAAAAAAGGCAGATCTTATAGTTTTAACTTAAAAAAAAACCTAAACAAGGCTGATTTCATAGTTTTGGCCCTGTTTTAGGTTTTTAAAGGCTTTTAGAGCCAGAAAAGGGTGAACAAAACTTAAATGAAACACAATATTAGTATTAAACAAAAAAAAAATAATGAAATTTTTGGGTTAGCGGACTTGAGTTAACGGAAGTTAAATGTAACGGAAGTTAATTAGTCCGATAATTATTTCCAAAGTTAACTTAAAAGTTAAATCGTTAACGAAAATGTTAACTTCGTTAATTAACGGATTAACGGTTTGGTGCCCACCTTTGGAAACTGACACGACTACATGACAAATTTAATCCCAGCAGAGCAACACACATTACTCACAGACAGCGTTATGAATGGACTAGAGTGGTACAGACAACATCACAAGTGGGTTAGAGTGGTAAAACAGACAGACAGACAGCATCACGAGTGGACTAGAGTGGTACAAACAGACAGACAGACAGCATCACAAGTGGGCTAGAGTGGTACAAATTGACAGACAGACAGCATCACAGGTGGGCTAGAGTGGTACAAACAGACAGACAGACAGCATTACGAGTGGGCTAGAGTGTTACAGACAGACAGACAGACAGCATCACTGGGAGTGTGGGTGTAGGAGACACTGTAGGTGTTAGGTTGTAGTATGCTGCAGTGTTGTAGTCAAGACCAGACCCTCCGAGACCAAGATCAAGACCAAGACCAGACTCTTCGAGACCCAAGACCAGACCTTCCGAGACCAAGACCAGCCCTCCGAGACCAAGACCAAGACCCTCCGAGACCATGACCAAGACCAGACTCTCCAAAACAGACCAAGACCAAGAACAGGCAAATAATTTTTTTTTTATAAATATGATTATTATCTGAATGTTTTTGGTCTGTACTGCGTAAATACTAAATTGTATTGTCCTAAGTTGTTCGGATGGGATCGCCGCAAGTGCTTGATAAAAGCCGACATCGTGCCAGCCTTGTCCGTGATGCTTTGCTTGCAGAAAGTACAAACTGCTGTGTGCTTCTGCTTTCCGTGTTTCATATTAAAAAACTCCTTGTGGTCCTTGAACGCAAATTTGATAACTGCTGAAGATGCCGACATGATTACTCATTCCGGTGTGCGGACGGAAACTAAGCGAGACTAGTCCAGTACACCTCACTGGCCGACGTCCTATGTCACTGCCAGACAGAGTTGCCAGGTCCTGCCAATTGTTGTATTTCTTGCCAGACACTACTCAAAAAATTTTGGAATTTGCCAGAAATATTCGTCAATTGAATTTAATTTTCTTATGATGAAAAATTGAAAATGACAAAAAAGTAAAGTGTGAATGCCAAACTTATATTTTGTGGTTTGTGCACCTGGCAACCCTGCTGCCAGATGTGCTCGATGTAACGACTAACGAGCTCTGGTAGAAGGAGGGCAAGGGTAACGTATAAGGGAGGATATATATTTACAAAATTTAATATATGTGAACAACTGAGCATCTAGGTCAAATATTTCTGCGTTCATTGCTTCGTTGGCATGAAGAAACAAACAGGAAAATAGCAAATTTTTGTGGTTACGTTTTCCAAGCGAGCTAGCTAAACCTGTGGTGTACGTGTACGTAGGGTGCGGGGATTACATAGGCCTACACATACATGAAATACACGAGGGTGAACAGAGCTGCAAACATGCGTGCGTGCAAACGGAGATGATCACTGCGAGAATGGCCACGTCATGCATGTTTTCTTGATTCGCACGCATTCTATCAGCGCTCGCAGGGCTCAGCTCATGCATCACAGTTAGATAGATACAGGCAAATATGACAGATACAAATAAAAAAATAAAAAAAAGACTGTTAAATAGATACACAGGTAAATATGACAGGTGTTTGGAAGTTGCAGAAGCACTCTCACACCTTTTACCTTTAGGATTCTACACCGGGGAGGAAGGGAACGGACAGGCAGGTTATACGGGGAATAAAATGTAGGAGATAAAATGCGACGGGACATACGACAGGTAAACAATAACAGCTGAATTGGGGCAGAAAAATACGAGTGTGTAGGTGAAGGAAGAGAAGGAGGAGGAGGAAGAGGAGGAGGAGGAGGAAGAGGAGGAGGAGGAATACATAGGAATACATAGGAGTAACAGACACCAGGAGACCTATTGGTCCATAACTAGGGTATCTGTTGTACTACCTACTACTAACTATCAACTCCATGTAAGAGGAATAGTTGGAAAATGATACCATGTCCCTAAAGAAGATAGGAACATGGAAATTTCGTAGTGAGGAATGATAGGATATTAAATATACTAACTATCAGTATCACTAATCGATCCGGGGGACTATTATATGAATTCGCAGGGCACTATCAATACCCATTTACTTTACAGTGTGCGTCAAGTCTGTTTTTAAATGTCGTTATTGTGCTGGCTTCGACATTATTTGCTGGTAACTTGTTCCATCGATCAACAACTCTTAACATTGAAATAATATTTACGCGGAGATCTGTGATGCAACGTTGACCGTTTAGTTTTAAACCGTTATTTCTTGTTACGATCCTTTAAGCAAAACATGTTAAGTTTCCGCAGTCTCTCTTCATAAGATGAGTTTCTCAGAGATGGAATTTGTTTGGTTTCTCTTCTTTGCACTGATTCCAATTTGGCTTGATCTTTTACGAAACAAGGCGACCAGAATTGAACGGCATATTCTATATGCGGCCTAACCAAAGACGTGTATAATCGTGTCATTACTTTCGGAGTTTAATGTTCAAAGTTGCGTTTAATGAAGCCCAACATCATATTCGCCTTTTTACTGGCAGCTAGGCAATGCGGACTGGTTTTAAGATCATTACTGATGATGACACCTAAATCCTTTTCCTGCTGTACTTCAGTTAACGATTTATTTTGCATTTGATAGTTATATTTGAGGTTATCGTTGCCTATATGCATTACTTTACATTTATCGGAATTGAATTTTAATAGCCATTTATCACTCCAATCTGATAGTTTGTCGAGATCACGTTGTAAGAGTTCGCAGTTTTCTCTAGTATATGCTTAACCGCCTAGTTTGGTGTCATCAGCAAATTTCGATATTTTAGAGACAAGTCCGCAGTCCAGATCATTGATATATATCAGAAAAAGAGTAGGACCCAGGACCGAGCCCTGAGGCACCCCACTAGTAACATCTAACCAATCAGATGCTTCGCCATTTATTACTACCCGTTGTATTTGAAACCCGTTGTATTACTACCCGTTGGCGATTTGAAAGCCAATCGCCAATCCATGTACGTACTGTACATAACTGCTCTCCTAAGCCATGTGCCCTTAGCTTGGTCAAAAGTCGCTTATGGGGAGCTGTATCGAAGGCTTTCTGAAAATAAAGGTATGTTATATCCGAGGGAATTTTAGCGTCCCAGTTTGAATAAATGCCATTGAAAAAATCGAGTAGGTTTGTTAAGCAGGATCTCTTATTACGAAATCCATGCTGGGAGTTTAATATTGAGTTATTTTCATCGAGAAAATACACTATTTTATCCCGCAATATTTTCTCAAATAGTTTAACAATCCCAGACGTTAGACTAATTGGGCGATAATTACTTGCGAGGCTCTTACTTCCTTTCTTGAATATCGGTGTAACATTAGCAAATTCCACATACTAGGAACATTTTTGTCCATTAGCGATTTCTTGAAAATAGTCTTTAATGGGAGAGAAAGCTGACTATGACATTCGCGAAGTAATCTTGGCGAGATTTCGTCAACCCCCATGGATTTTGCTGGGTCAAGTTTCTGCAAATACTTTGTGATATTTCGTCTACTGTTATCTCTCCTATTACCAGTCTATCCCTTTCGAGTCCCGCATACATGTTTACTGGTTCTGGTAATGGAGCTTCGTCTTCTTTAATAGAAACCGCATTAAAGTAATCATTGAGTACGGACGCCATACTTTTATTATCATTTACCAAGATGTTGTTCTTATCTTTCAGTGGCCCAATACATGTTTTGACATGTTTCTTACTTCGAACGTATTGAAAGAACCTTTTCGGGTTTGATTTGGATTCCTTTACAATTTTTTCTTTATACTCGCGCTTTTTAGACTTAATTAATCCTTTGCAACGACGCTTTACGTCATTGTAATCTCTATAATCGCAGTCCGCATTTGATCGTTTGTAAACTTTATACGCTCGGCGCTTTCTGCCGATGATTTGTTGAATCTCATTAGTCATCCAACAGGGTCTGTTTATGTTATTCAAACGTTTTCTTACCATGGGAACATATTTTTCAACAACTGATTGGAGCTTATTTGTGAATAGATTAAACATGTTTTCGGCGTTATTACCATTTAGTAGGTCAATCCAATCAACTTCGCTTAGTACCTTGCTGATCTTCGTGAAATCTGCTTTATTATAATTGGGAACTAATAACAGATTTTCTGTTATGTCTACGTTGCAATTTATGCCGCATCTGATTAACCTGTGATCACTGTTTGCCAAATGTTCACCTATATCGCAGTAATCAATCAGATAAATGTCTGTAGTGAAAACTAAATCTAGGATACTATTATCCCTTGTAGGCTCACGGACCACCTGATTTAAATATACTTCGTTTACCATATCAACATATCAAGCAATCGCATACCTTCACTATCAGCAAAATTATTATTCCAGTTTATACGAGGTAGGTTAAAATCTCCACATATAATTGTCACGTTATTATTGTTGACAACTGACTTTATCTCGTCATGGAGGAGGCAATCGACTTCCGTATTTGATTTGGGAGGACGATATATTGTCCCAATAGTTAGTAGTTTACCGTTAAGCTTAATCTTTGCGTAGACTGAGTTATAATGATCTTGATTTACTTTATCGATTTCGATTGCTTGCAAATCATCTTTAATGTAAAGAATGACACCTCCACCTGCTTTATGCGTACGACAATTTAGGAATGTCTTGTAGCCTGGAATGGCTATTTCAGATAATAAATGTTTATCTTTTGTGTTGAGCCAACTCTCAGTGATACTAACGATATCTGGCGTTTCGGAAACAATTAACGTAAGCCAATAATTCATTACGCTCTAGAATAATGCTTCTGGCATTTGTGTAGAGTAATTTAAGTTCCCTAAAAATGTTGGTAACCTTGCGTGAGGGTTTACCGGCAGGATGACTAGAGTCCACTGTAACAGACCGCTTTATTAAGTTACTTTGATTAGTATTTGCGGAAACAGATCGTGACCCAGCGTTGCTGTGGGGTAAGAAAGGGGTTAAGGTGATGCTGCTACTGCCGTCCGCTTGTCCTTTTTTGATCTGTAAGAAGAAACTTTATCATTGAGCAAACGTCCTAATCTTGCATGACCAACGGGGCTGAGGTGGAGTCCGTCATCTCCAAACAGGATGGAATCCTCAACCAGGATGGGGTCCTCGTAGAAATTATCCCAGAAGTTTGCGAATTCTACATTTTCCTGTGCACAAAGAGACCTTAGCCGGTTATTTACGCTGAATGCCTTATCGTAAAAGCGTTGGCCTACTCCCAGTCTGGGGAGCATTCCTGAAATAATGATATGATTAGTTTTAGTCATGAATTTCCGGATCAACTTCCTGTACTTGTCCTGTATTTCTTCAGATCCGCTACTGTACACGTCGTTGGTTCCTGTATGAATGACATAGAGAGTGTTATCGTTTGTGTTCTTGGTGACGTTATCGCAGGCTGCAGTGATGTCGTCGAGTCTGGCTCCTGGGAAACAGAAGCGCTTCCTTTTATCACTTGTAACCCTACCACAAAACTCCACTAGCTGTCCTCGGAGAACTGAGTCCCCGATCAATCTTGTCTCGTGTACGTCTTCCTTCATTTCGCCAAGAACCTGAAATTTATTGAAGGTTTTGATCGTTAAGGACGCCTTAACTGCTGGTGCTCCTCGCGAACCACGTCTTACTGAAACAAAGGAGGCAGAGGAAGAAGGAGAGGACGAGGGAGAGGGGGAGGGGGAGGAGGCTGAAGTGGAGGAGGAGGAAGAGGCTGGCGTAGAGGAGTGAGAAGGGGAGGAGGAGGTAGAGGAGGCTGGAGTGGAGGAGGAAGAAGAGGCTGGCGTAGAGGAGTGAGAAGGGGAGGAGGAGGTGGAGGAGGCTGGAGTGGAGGAGGAGGAAGAGGCTGGCGTAGAGGAGTGAGAAGGGGGGGAGGAGGGGAGGGAGGAGGAGGAGGAGGAGGAGGAGGAGGAGGAGGAACTTAAGGCAGGAGGAGAAGGAGGAGGAGAAGGAGGAGAAGAAGTAGGAGGAGGAGGAGGAAAGGGTGCGAAACAGGTCGAGGAAAACAGTATGTGATAAAAATAAATATTAGGAGAGAAAGACAAGGAAAAGAACGGACGTTGAAAAAAGGAAGGAAGGAAAGGAAAGTTATAAGGAAAGGAAGAATAAAGGAAAGGGAGGGAAACAGATCAAGGAAAACAGTGATGAAAATAAAATAATGTTAAGAGAGAGAAAGACAAGAAAATGACGAGGGAAAGAATGAAAAGAGGGAAAAGTATTAGGAAAGAAACAAGAAAAGAAAAGGAAGAGAGAAAGGAAAAGAGTAAAGGGAAACAGTGTAGGATAAAAAAAACTATTTGGGAAAAAATAGAAGATATAATATACGTGAAGGGGAAGGAAAGAAAGTGAAGGAAAGTGTTATAAAGATACTAAAGATAGATGAATTAAGATACAAAGGAGGAGGCAGAGATGAATAAATGATGGAAGATATAGGAAAGACAGACTAAGATAGAAACGTAGATGAGAATAACAACAGGAGGAGGAAGAGAGACAAACGGATAAAAAAATATAAAGAGAGAAAAGAAAGAAAGTAATAAAGAAAATAAAAGATAGATGAGTTAAGAAATAAAGGAGGAGAGAAAGATTAATAAATGATGGAAAATATAGGAAAGACAGACTAACTTGTTATAGATAGATAAAAAGCTTATAGGATTTTATAACTATTCACTCAAACACTGCACAATCCATGGACCTTACTAATCGATAAAACAATTTTGACCCTCTAAATATTTACACATCGGGACGTATCCTACACCAACATATTAACATAATTAGAAAAGCGTGTAGATTCAGAAACCGTTCTTAAAAATGTGATAGCTAGGATGAGAAATATCTGAGCACTAAGGACTTGAAGGGAAATAAGTGTGAGAAAATGTTTGTGCTACTTTATTTAACTCATTTCCGTGTATATATATATCTTTTTTTATCAGTTTTTCTTAATATCAAATGGTGGTGTCGGAAAACTGGTTGAGAGTGGTGTGTGACTGTGTGAGAAAATGTTTATATGGTACTCAATTTAGCCCTCATTTTCGTATATTATTTACATTATTGTTACAGATTTATACTAATGTGATGCAGATTTTTCTCAGGAAGACGATAGGGGTTCCAGTTTTTCTTAATATCATATGGTGGTGTCGGAAAACTGGTTGAGAGTGAGGTGTGTGTGTGAAGTCGTCAGTTTTTTTGAGTGAAGTCACAGTATAATATGTTCCGAGGCAATTTTGACCCTCTAGATAATTTCACATCGGGACGTATCCTATAACAACATATTAACATCATTAGAAAAGCGTGTAGATTCAGGAACCATGCTTAAAAAAAATGATACGATGAATATTGGCACGGTATCATGGTAGCCGCAATAGGCTGCAGTTTATTCGCCGCGCACTCTAGTTAAATTATATAACTATGGTAGCGCCTCACTAGAACAAGATGCTGAGAAACAGGCTTTAAAATCTTACTACACTCTATTAATCAATGTTCTAGATGCAGTTTCAATATCACGTACTACTTATAATTAATAAAAGAACGTCAATAAGTGTTTTTTCATGGTATTAATCCAAAAAAAAGATATAAAAAAACGACATGTGGCGTCCTCAGCGACATGGCGGCGATGCAGGTGACAGGACGCGCACAGGTCAGTCCTTTCACGTGGCTAATAACTGTTACTGTAGGCATGTAGGATAGGGATAGATAGGATACAGAGTGAGTTTAAGGCATGGTGGGCGTGATGTGAGCAGCGTGGGCGTGGGATATAAGGAAGTGAGGCGTTAGAGCAGAAGTTAAATGTGTGCCGAGGCGACATTACGAAAGCGTTACCACTTACCGTAGGTCGCCCGATTATTTAACACTTTTTTATATACCTGCCTTATTCTGCCTCCCCGCGGCGCCCTTTGATATCTGGGGTGTGGTGAGGGTCCAGGGGCGTGGCGAGGTGGGTTACGTGTGTGTGAAGGCGTGTGGCAGTGGTATGAGTGATGTGTTGGTGTTGGTAAGTCGGTGGTGGTGGTGGTGCGCCCGTGCGTGGTTATGCCTGGCTGCTTCCTACCTAGCGTTGTATTACACTTCTTATTAGACTCTTTATTAATATTTATTTATTGTCCACAGTGTTGACAAACTGACGATGATGTGCCCGGTGGAATATTCCCGTTCTCTATGACTATGTGGTTTCCGAGTGAAGACGCTTGGCTGGCTGTAAGGGGCGGTGGTGGTGGTAGTTTGCGGGCGCGGTATTGCCTGGCGCGCGCATCCTATACCCAACGTTGTATTATCCTTCATTACTTCTTACTAGACTTATTATTATTATTTATTTATTGTCCACATTGACTTGTGATTTGTAAAATTAGGCTACCAGGACACACCGGCCTCGTAGGGGGGATGGCGGTGGTGAGGTGGTGGTGAGATGGAGGTGGTGGTGGCGGTACATGCGTGGTTAGGTCCCGCGGGTAAGCACTGCACGCGGCGTCAGTGCGAAGATAGGGAGGGAACTCACACACACACTGTAGTCTTGTAATGGTTCTTAGTTTTCTTACAGCTATGAACAAACTGTCCACAATGCTTTCTTCTTGTGGCCTTTGACTCTTAGTATCGCTTCATAGGTCCTCTTCTACTTCGTATCCTTAGTAAACGAGGTTTCTTTTAGACACGAGACACACGATTGCAGAGTGCGGGGTGTGAGGGGGAAATCTCTCACCATCACCGAGTTTTGAGTGGCGCGTGACGAGTGACGGACGAGATTGACGACGTTGGCAGTGGCGGAGTAAAGTCTGCCGAGAAGATTAATTGCCGAAAGTTACCAGTTACAATTACATTACATACAGCTACACAATACATGATGCATAGTATACACAGTGCGTGCCTATACACGGGTTTTTCTAGCACACTACCCAACATTACGTGCACAGTGCCTTGTTACGTGCACGGTGACTTGTTACGTGCACAGTGCCTTGTTACGTGCACGGTGACTTGTTACGTGCACAGTGCCTTGTTACGTGCATGGTGACTTGTTACGTGCACAGTGCCTTGTTACATGCACGATGACTTGTTACGTGCACAGTGCCTTGTTACGTGCACGGTGACTTGTTACGTGCACAGTGCCTTGTTACGTGCATGGTGACTTGTTACGTGCACAGTGCCTTGTTACGTGCACGGTGACTTGTTACGTGCACAGTGCCTTGTTACGTGCACGGTGACTTGTTACGTGCCCACGCTCCGGCATTCTGGCACACTACCCACCACTACGTGCACAGTGACTTGTTACGTGCACAGTGCCTTGTTACATGCACGGTGACTTGTTACGTTTATTAATTAATGTTTAGAATCCTCCATTAATAAGTCTGTTTTTTTACAGTGTAGCCGCCATGCCTGAGTAACCTGTGACCTGTTGTGTTACCGTGGGTACGCCGTCTTCATAGGGCGGGGCACCACTGGCCCTCACTGCTCCGTCTGTGGGGGTCCAGTGGGCCCGGCAGAGGGATGTTGGGGGGACTGTCGGACGGAAGGTTGTAGAATTCTCCTCAAGAATGCCTGAAACCCCACTTTCTTCACTGCCACCTCTCTGCTCGGGGACACTGGGCTCCTGCCGCCACTACAGTGAGTAACTGAGTACCAATACACCCTTAATACACCCTTTAATACACCCTTTAGTACACCCTTAATACACCCTTAATACACCCTTTAGTACACCCTTAATACACCCTTTAATACACCCTTAATACACCCTTTAATACACCCTTAATACACCCTTTAATACACCCTTTAATGCACCCTTTAGTACACTCCTAATACACCCTTTAGTACACCCTTAATACACCCTTTAATACACCTTTAATACACCCTTAATACACCCTTTAATACACCCTTAATACACCCTTAATACACCCTTTAATACACCCTTAATACACCCTTTAATACACCCTTAATACACCCTTAATACACCCTTAATACACCCTTAATACACCCTTAATATACTCTTTAATACACCCTTAATACACCCTTAATACACCCTTAATACACCCTTAATACACCCTTTAATACACCCTTTAATACACCCTTTAATACACCCTTTAATACACCCTTTAATGCACCCTTTAATACGCCCTTAACCCCTTGCGACCCAGAACATAATTTCCATTGTAATTTGGGTACCATTAGACAATTTCAATAGACATAAGCAATATTTTATAGATGTGACCTGTTTAGTATCCTTGTCGACTAACTTATTTGGTGTATTCAGTTACTTTTTGTAATTTTATAGCTAACAACAGACAATTTTTTATATAGCAAAGGAATGATCTGGGCGTGAAAGTGATAATACACCCTTTGTCTTGTAGTTGTAAAGATGAAAGGTTTGTATGGGAATCCCTTAATTCGACATTTAACAGGATTCGACAGGTTTTGAAATAATGAAACTAGTGTTGCTTTTTATGTTTTATACAGTAAAAAAACTTATGATGTGATAACTTTTTTTAACCCCTTGAGACCCAGAACACAATCTCCATTGTAATTTGGGTACCATTAGACGATTTTTAGTGAACATTAGCAACATTTTATAGCTAAGACCTGTTGAATATCCTTGTCCACTAGCTAATTTGGTATATTTAGTTAGTTTTCGTAATTTTATGGCTAACAACAGACAATTTTTTTTATAGCAAAGGAAAGATCTGGGCGTGAAGGGGTTAAACACCTCCACCCTTTCCCCTGTAACCTTTGTCACCCATAGTGTATTCCTTTACACCTTATTCTTTTATCTCATGAGAAATATGTGCATTTTTATCTCATCTCGTCTCTTTTTATCTCATAAGTGCAGCAAATAACATCAGTGTTTTATCTCATCACAAATAAGTGCAGCAAATAACATCAGTGTTTTATCTCATCACAAATAAGTGCAGCAAATAACATCAGTGTTTTATCTCATCACAAATAAGTGCAGCAAATAACATCAGTGTTTTCTCATCACAAATAAGTGCAGCAAATAACATCAGTGTTTTATCTCATCACAAATAACTGCAGCAAATAACATCAGTGTTTTATCTCATCACAAATAAGTGCAGCAAATAACTTGGCCTTATATGGAGAGTGGAAAAAAATAACTTGAACCCTATTATGGAGAGTGGAAAAAATAACTCGAAGCCTTATATGGAGAGTGGAAAAAATACTAATGTGTAAATGTTTCTTTATTACAGGTAGCTAACGTGCTTGAGGAAATCCGTGGCTCGCACTGAAGCGGCTGCCTCGCCATCTCTTCAGTGTGGTGAGTATTAATGATAATAATATTAATAATAATAATTTTATTATCGCCCGGAGGCATACAGACAAAAAAAAGCAACTATATTGTCCTGCTGTATTGTATTGCTAGGTGCTGTATTGTCCTCCAGCTGTGAAATATATGCATACTAGCAATAGAAGAAAAAAATATTAATAAAATAATACTTACATAAATAATATTGATAAAATGGGGCACCTAGAATATCAATGTTTTAACCCCTTCAGTCCCAGAACGTTATTTTCATCATAATTTGGCTACCATTAGACGATTTTGAATTAATACCAACAATATTTTATAGATATGACCTGTTTAGTATTCTTGACCACTAGCTAGTTTTGTATATTAAAACACTTCGTAATTGTATGGCTAATAACAGACGATTTTTATATAGCAAAGAAAAGATCTGGGTGTGACAGGGTTAAAAGTGACTCTAATACCAGGGTGGGAAGCTTGTGTAGAGTAGTCAATGAGGCACCAGCATATCCATGTTTTAACAGTGACTAATACTAGGGTGGAAAGCTTGTGTAGAGTAGTCAATGAGGCACCAGCATATCCATGTTTTAACAGTGACTAATACTAGGGTGGGAAGCTTGTGTAGAGTAGTCAATGAAGCACCTAGCATATCAATGTTTTAAAAGTGACTCTAATACCAGGGTGGGAAGCTTGTGTAGAGTAGTCAATGGGGCACCTAGCATATCAATGTTTTAAAAGTGACTCTAATACCAGGGTGGGAAGCTTGTGTAGAGTAGTCAATGGGGCACCTAGCATATCAATGTTTTAAAAGTGACTCTAATACCAGGGTGGGAAGCTTGTGTAGAGTAAGTCAATGGGGCACCTAGCATATCAGTGTTATAAAAATTACTCTAATACCAGGGTGTGAAGCTTGTGTAGAGTAGTCAATGGGGCACCTAGCATTTCAATGTTTTAACCCCTTCACGCCCAGATCTTTCCTTTGCTATAATTTTTTTTATGTTATCAAGCCATAAAATTATAAAAAATAACTGAATATACCAAATTAGTTAGTGGACAAGGATACTAAACAAGTCATATCTATAAAATATTGCTTATATTAATTAAAAATCGTCTAATGGTAGCCAAAGTACAATGGAAATTACGTTCTGGGCCTCAATGTTTTAAAAGTGACTAATACCAGGGTGTGAAGCTTGTGTAGAGTAGTCAATGGGGTACCTAGCATATCCAACTCTGAATGTGGATTTACAGTAGTGCTATCGTAGTATGGGAAAATCATGCATTTGCCATAATCTGTTTGTCCAGGCCAGTTGTTTCTTATGCATATTAATTGATGAAGAGAGTCAATTATGATAAAAGAGGCCTTTATATCTATACAGGGTAAGGTTAGACAAGTGAGTGTCTTGGTGGACTAGGAGAGAATGACAACTTTCTTATGGATTGCATTATTAACCCCCTCACGCCCAGATCTTTCCTTTGCTATATATAATCGTTTGTTGTTAGCCATAAAATTACAAGAAATAACTAAATAAACCAAATTAGCTGGTGGGCAAAGATACTAAACAGGTCATAGCTATAAAATATTGCTTATAGTCACTAAAAATCGTCAAATGGTACCCTAATTACAATGAAAATTACGTTCTGGGCCTCAAGGGGTTAAGTGTAATGACAGCTATATATTAATTATAACCCTATCTTTTCTAAACCAATGATTATATATGTTGTTATTTATTGTCAAGCCAAGTTTCTGCAACAGTATACCTTATAGGCATCACATTTATATATATATATAGTTGTTTTTTTTTACATTTTTTAAGTTTCTGCATCAATATATATTATAGGCATCATTTTTTTTTTTTTTTTTTTTTTGCGTTGGAGCCTCAAAACATGCACAACATCCTTGAATTTAAATCTGGCACTACTCAGCATGAAAACAGAAGCTCTTGTTGCAGCCTTAGAACTTTTGCATGCCAAGCCAGCAACATGCCCACCTTTATAATCAAACTAAATGGCTGAAGTGAATCATATCAACCAGTAAAGTCACTCATGTCTTTCTGTGATAATAATCAGAATTTGCTCTTAATTATTGTCTATACATCAGAAAATTACTGTCATACTGCTCACCTACATGATTAATTCAAGGTGATTGTTGGAATTATCGCCCATCAACTGATGGATGACAACAACCGTTGAAATTATAAAGTAAATTAACGTGAACTCACCTTGCTATTAACCCATAGTCTACCTAAGCTGCAAAAATACCCTATTTAGACGCTAATTAAGGTATACTCAGCAGTGGCAGATGGGTTGAAGTGTGTTAAGGCTGGATCTGTAGCTTGGGGAAGCATGGAGGGGGCTGGTGGTACACAGAATCGCAAGACGGCTGGCGGTGGAAAAGTGATGGCGTCACTGACCGGGCTGACGTGACATTTCTCACAGCTGGGAGCGATTTTTAGAGATGTGTTTTACACCTCGTCCTTGTCTTAACCGATTGATCGGTTAAAGTTTACTCTTATTAATATGAGGTTGACTACACCTTAGTGTATAATCAAAAGCTCACTACGACTTCATATGGTAGTGCCTAACTCGTGACTGATTCGCCTTCACTGAGAATCCTTTCAGCTGGGCTGGTGCCTCCACGTGGAATGTTCCAATAATATTTACTCCTATACGTGAAAGTCACTCACAATTCTTATATTACGTTAATCCTTTGATTAATTGTGGTATTATAGGTGAATACCACCAAAATTTATATTACTATATCTATATACATCTTAATTTATACCAAAATCCATAATAATATATACATAGGTGGATTTGGATTCGTATTCCGCCTTCCTGGTGGTAAGCGCCAAATTCCAACATTCAAATTAATACCTTATTAAAAAATTAGAGCGGTATTAGTGGATAATTTCCACAACTGGGGCCCGGCGAAAAATGAAGGTTTGCTTCAGGTAATTTGACCCCCTTTAATGAGTTTTCTCCAAGTGGTTTTACACCTTAAAGCAGCTTGCCTCCCAGGTCGAGAATCCCCTAAGTTGGCCTGCCAAGACGCAGACTTAAAGTCTTCATTTCTCTCTTCAGCTAACTCTAGGGTGATCAAATTATTTACCGTCCGCACACATCGTTGTCCCCTCACTAGTAACTCCACAGACCTCACAATCCCCTTTCCATCAGTATGCAATTTTGCTATTTTTCCTAGAGGCCATTGCGAACGAGGCATATCTCCCCTAAGGATTACTATATCTCCTACTTTGATTGGACTTTGATTTTCTGGCTGTTGAGCCCCATGAAACTTTTCCCTTTGACTCAGTAAATAATCTGCACTCCAATGCTTATCCCATGACCTTAAAATTTTACTTAAGGTATGATAACCTTCCCGGAGATGTTGAGCCGGGTCTTTTATTGTAAGATCTTGTATATCTTCCCTTGTATCTATCAAAGGAAAGGGTTCCAGTCTTCTCCCATAAATTAAATGTGAGGGAGTAAGAGCTTCTATATCTACTGATGAATCATCTAAGTAGGTTAAGGGTCGGTTATTGATACGGGTCTCAATCTCAGTCACAATGGTTTTCAAGTCTTCTAGACCTATCTTTGTCTTGTGGAGAGTTTTCCTAAGACAAGACTTGACAATGCCAATCATTGTCTCTGTGAAACCATTTTGCCAAGGAGCTCTAGGAGTAGTAAAGGTCCATGAACATTTTCTGAACTCTAGAGATCTTTGTACTGATGGATGATTTAATATTTCTAACAATATGGGGGAGGCTCCTACGAAGTAAGTAGCATTATCGCTAATCAATCGCCGAGGACACGACCGCCGAGCCACAAACCGCCGGAACACTTGAATATATGTTTCGGCACTGAAATCATCAGCTATTTCTAAATGAACAGCCCTTGTAGAGATGCAAGTAAATAAGCAGACATATACTTTCCTGGGGGGAGTATTATCTCCTGTAATTATTATTGCCCCAGTATAGTCGACACCCAGCTATGGGTTAAATAGTGGGCAGTCTGGGGTTAATCCCTACAGGGGGTTCTGCGTCCCTGGCCACGGTGAGCAGTAAGGCCAATCCCTGACATAGATTGGTTGGGGGGGGGTTTGCAACCCTTCCCTGTAAAAACTAAACTAGCCACAAACATAATAAGAGGTAGAGGCCGGGGGCGCGGTAATCGCGCCCCCGACCCGGTTTTGCCGGGGGGCCCGACCATGCAAACCCCTCCTATGCTGACGCAGGGGAGGGGTCTGCCTATGACGAGTGCGGGGCAAAGCCCTCGGGAATCCCGCACTCTAAATCAAGTGGTAGGGCCCCCTAGCCCAACTTTTTCTTATGGGGGTGGCCGGGGCGGTGCAGAGGCGGCGCCTGCCCGTCGAATCACTCCTGGGATCAACCTGCGGAGGGTTCTTCGTGTGGGCTCGTGGAACGTTCTGAGCCTCTCAGATGATCATCGACTACCTCTTCTATCGGGCGAGCTCAGTAGGCTGAGGGTGGATATAGTGGGACTCTCTGAGACGAGGAGGCCTGGCAGTGGAGAGACTAGCAGTGGGGGTTACACCTACTACTGGTCCGGCATGAGCAATGGTCACCGTGTACGGGGAGTAGCTATAGGCATCTCCAGCAAACTGCAGCCATCAGTTGTTGAAGTTACTCCGGTTGATTAGCGTATAATGCGGGTGAGGATGAAACGCACTCTGGGTTTCATGTCTCTTGTTGCAGTGTACGCTCCTACCGAGATGCGTAAAACTGAAGAGAAGGAGATGTTCTACGCCAAACTCGACTCTGTATTAGACCAGTGTCCTCCTCGGGACACACTCATTGTCTTGGGCGACTTCAATGCTACTACTGGCACTGTGAGAGATGGATACGAGTTGTGTGTTGGTCCCCATGGCTCCGGTACCAGAAACACCAACAGTTCTCTGCTTCTGAACTTTGCAAGGTCCAGAAGGTTGAGAATTGCAGGTTCTTGGTATCAGAGACCAGAGCTGCACCGCTGGACATGGTATAGTAATGCCGGAGGGGTAGCTAAGGAGATCGACCACATCCTCGTTAGTACTCGTTGGAGGATCCTCCAGAACTGCAGGGTTTACCGGAGTGCTGAGTTCTTTGGAACAGATCACAGAATTGTTGTTGCTACACTTAAGGTTCATGTCAAGTCCAGAAGAATCTCATGAGGTAACCATACTGTGTTTCATCTTGAGAAACTGAAGGACTTGACATGTGCTCATGAGTATGCGGTGGCAGTCTCAAATCGGTTTGATGTGCTCGGTTCTCTCGGGGATCCTGTAGAACTGTGGGATACCTTCAAACGTGAAACTCTACAGGCTGCCAAGGAGTGTATTGGGGAGCGCCCGAGGTCAAGGCGTGGTTTTGTCTCGACGGAGACGCTGGAGAAAATCGAGGAGAGTCGCGCTGCCAGGCTGGCTGGGAACCGGGACCAGCACAGGGCTCTGTCACGCCGGACTAGAACCCTCCTGAGGAGAGACAAGGAGAGGTATGTCAGGAGTCTCGCTGAGGATGTCGAGGGTCATTTGAACGCTAATGACCTCCGACCCGCCTACCGAGCCCTCAAGAAGCTCCGTTCCAAGTCTCCTTCTCGGGCGAGTGTTATTCGAACAGCAGATGGGCGCCTCGTGTCGGACATGGATGGGCAGATGGCTCGTTGGGCTGAGTACTTTGGGCAGTTGTTCACGGTGGACCCTCCAACTGAGCAGCTTCATACCACTGGGTTACAGGCAGTGGATGCCGATCCTCCCATTGACGAAACCGCACCCTCTCTTGACGAAGTCAGAGAGGCTGTAGCAAAGTTGAAGGGTGGAAAGGCAGCTGGTGTTTGTAATATCAGTGCGGAGCTCCTCAAAGCTGGGGGTGAGGCCATGATCCGCGGGTTGCGTGCTGTCCTGACTGCCGTGTGGCAATCAGGTACCATTCCTCCTGACTGGAAAAGGGGGCTGGTCGTCCCTATCTGGAAAGGGAAAGGGGACCGTCAGGACTGCAACAATTACCGCGGTATTACACTGCTCAGCGTACCAGGCAAGGTGCTTGCCCATCTATTGCTGACACGCATTCGCAGTCATCTGGTGAAGCATCAGAGACCTCAGCAGTCTGGGTTCACGCCTGGTAAGTCAACAACGGACCGTATCCTAGCGCTTCGTGTCCTGGTGGAACGCCAACGTGAGTTTCGACAGGGGATGCTTGCAGCCTATGTTGATCTCAAGAAGGCGTTTGACTCAGTGCATCGTGAGTCACTCTGGGATCTTCTGCGACTTTGAGGGATTCCTGCAAGGACTATTGGTTTGATAACTGGTCTGTATTCTGGGACTGAGAGTGCTGTGAAGTGTGGGGCAGGTGTATCCAGCTTCTTTCCTGTGAATACAGGAGTGAGGCAAGGCTGCGTCCTTGCCCCATCACTTTTCAACGCTTGTATGGACTGGGTATTGGACAAGGTTGTAGATCAAAGTGATTGTGGAGCATCCGTCGGCAACACCAAGATCACTGATCTTGTTTTTGCTGATGATGCAGTAATCTTTGCTGAGTCGCTGGAGGTCCTGGTGATGGCTCTCGAGGCGCTGCACGAGGAGGCAAAGCCTTTGGGACTTGAGGTCTCCTGGCTCAAGACCAAGGTCCAGGTATTTGGAGACATACTAGATGAAGCAGTACAGCCTGTTCATGCGTGTGGCGAGGACATTGAGATCTTGGAAAGTTTTACATACCTTGGTAGCGCAGTCCATAATGACGGCGGGTCACGTCAAGAAGTCTTACGGCGGATTGGCATAGCCCACGGTGTTATGGACTCGCTCAGCGGGAGTATTTGGCGTTGTCGGTACCTGTGCAGGAGGACAAAGATCCGGATCTTCAAGTCGCTTGTGATCCCTGTCTTACTCTATGGTTGTGAGACATGGACACTAAATAGTGACTTGAAGAAACGAATCAATGCCTTTGGTAATAAGTGTCTTCGCAGAATCATGGGGTATCGCTGGGATGATTACGTGTCAAATCAGCGATTGCACCGTGAGACTGAATCGAGGCCTATTACATGCATAGTCTGTCAGCGCCAACTTCGGCTATATGGGCATGTGGCACGCTACCCTGAAACCGATCCTTCCCATCGGGTTGTATCTGTAAGAGACAATCCGGCGTGAAAGAGGCCAAGGGGGCGCCCACAAGGCTCGTGGCTGGGGCAAGTTGATGTTTCTTGTCGAGAGCTGCTTGGTATGGGAAAGGAGCCTGCATGGGAACTCGCGCGTGGTGACCCCCGGGAGTGGCGTCGTAGGGTGGGCGAGGCGACGCGCCCCCCGGCGTATGCCCCCAATGATTGATTGATTGATAGTCGACACCAGCTATCTCAAATTGTTTTAATGATTGTACTCGATCCATGGGGAGTTGAGGGGGCCCGGGATAGGTGATCAGTCTTCCCTCATATCTCTTGCATTTGATACAAGATTTGAGGTAGTATTTAACTGCCTGTCTACCCTGCGGTATCCAGAATTCCCTCCTGAGATAGGCTAATGTATCAGCCATTCCACAATGTAAAGAGTTCCCATGAGATTCATCCACTATCAATTTAGTAAGATGATGACGCTTGGGAATTAGCATGGGATTGCAGGTTTTATCGGGAAGATCAGCATTCCAAATTCTTCCTCGACACCTAATGATGCCCTCATTATCTAGGTACAGACCTAATGATTTGATAAGTTTGTTCCTACGGGGGCGGGCCGAGGCTAAGATCTGATACTCCTCAGGAAATTCCTGTTTTTGTATTGTTCTAACCCAAAACTTCAAAGGGTCAGAACTATCCCACTTTATGAATTTGAAGACCAATTTAGTAGTCTTTAATAGTTTGCTAAATAAGGAAAACCTTTTTATATCCATAACAGGATCTGGGATCAATATAGGTTCCATGATTATATCTTCTGATATGTCTGACTTACTATAGACCTTTTGATTAGGCCATTCATTATTATTTTTCAGCCAGGTAGGACCTTGAAACCATAATCCTGTATTTAATTTGAGGATAGTTGTTCCTCTGGACAAAATATCAGCTGGGTTTTCCTTGGTAGCAACATGATTATAGTGAAATGTGGAACCTAAATCATTTATCTTACCAACACGATTCCTGACATAAGGGATTTTAGTGTTATTTTTCACTAACCAGTGTAGGCAAATTTCACTATCGGTCCACAGATATACTTCACTAATTTGTAATAAATTGCATAGATATTGAGCTAATTTAGTGCCTAATTCTAATGCAGTCAGCTCCATATGAGGCAATGTTCTAGGCTTAATTGGGACAACCCGAGCCTTAGACATAATTAATTTACATTCCTCTCCTGCTTTAAGATAAGCTACTGCACCGTATGCATTTTTTGAAGCATCACAAAATATGTGTAGTTGCTGGGGTTGTCGCCCATCAGCATTTATTCTCCTACTTATGTGAACTTCATTTATCTTATTGAACTCAGATCTTATAGTCTCCCATTCTGTTGTATATTTCCCATCTAGGGGGTTATCCCAATCGAGGTGTTCTCCCCAGGCCTTTTGTATTAGACATTTACCCCTTATAGTTATTGGGCTCACTATACCCAGGGGGTCAAATACTTGGCTGACCTGACTTAAGAGTGTTCTCTTTGTTAGGACCACATCTGAAAAATCTGGACACTTTAATCTCAGTTCATCAGTTTTTACATTCCACCATAATCCTAACACTGATTGGATCTCTGGTGCTGTATAATTAAGGAAATCCTTCCTGATTATCCCTTCTAGTCTTGGAGAATTAGTATTCCAACTCTGTAAGGGGGGGCTGGCCTTCCTGCACTCTTTATTAGCCAGATTATAAATTTGTATTAGTTCTTCCTCAGAATTTATTGTCCCCTGCAAATTATCCATATAGAAGTTCTTCCCCAATTTTGGGCTATCAGAACCCTTAAAATGGTACTGTAATGTTTTATTTAATAGAAAGGGGCTTGAGCAAGAACCAAACAGAACTGACTTAAACCTATATGTGGCTAGGGGGCTATCTTCCTGAGATATATTTTCAGGCCATAGGAATTTTGTGAAATTTCTATCTTCTTCCCTTAGACCTAATCTTAGGAAAGCCTTAGAGATGTCAGCCACATAGGCGAATTTATCTGTTCTGAATTTTACTAGGACCTCTCCTAGATTAGACAAGAAATTCGGTCCTGTCTGCAGACAGTCATTTAAACTAGCATCTTGTTTAGTTTTGAAACTACAATTGAAAACTATTCTGATGGGGGTGGTTGATGAATCTTTAGCCACTGCATGGTGGGGTAAATAATGTCCTATATTATGATTTACTGCTCCTTCCAGTTTTTCGATAAAATCATCCTTTAATTGATCTTGAATGAGCTTATCATAGCACTCCAATTTAGACTGATTTTTCTTCAGTTTTCTTATTGAACTATTTAAGAGGCTCTTAACTATGTGATAATTGGAAGGTAACACAGGGGCATTTATTTGCCAAGGTAGACCTACTTCATATCTACCATTAACATAATTGACAGTGTGATCATAGTGATCTAGAGTATTTTGATCCTCTTCAGGTAACTGTTCGGGTATGATACCGATAGTTTCTAGATCCCATAATTTGTGCACGGGGATATCCCCTTCTTCCAATAACTCATTGATTTGAGTGGGAACTAATGGAGTCCCTATTCTAGCAACCAAGAGGGGTTGTGCATGACTAGGAATGCATTCCTCTTGTTTTGGCTGGTGAGTGGTTTGTGGGATAGGTCCCATTATAACATCACCACCGGCACTGGTGAACATGGAAATGTTATGTCTTTTGATGACCTTACTTAGGAATCGCCCAAAATAATCAGCGCCTATTATTAACCGGTATGGGCCATCAACATCTTCAAAGGTATTTCTAACTAGTCTAACACCTTTCTGTTTCAAAGTTTCAGCTGTAGATTTAAGTCCTTTTACCGTTAAATTTATACCGGTCATTAACTACAGCAGCTACGCTACATTGATAATTACCCAATTGAACTAGTGGTCGAACAATGTCAAAACTTTGAGCTTCTTTATTGGCCAGAAAGCCCGAAATGGCTAAGTTCACCTTGCTAATTACAGGGAGTTGCAATAGAGCAACTATTTCTCCACTAATAAATGATCTTTGTGCCCCACTGTCAAACATTGTTTTACCTATGGCGGAATTACCATTATGGCTCACCCTTAACTCTGCCGTAGGGACAGCGGATGAACTACTCATACTAGTTACTGCCATTTTAACGACCGTAGGGTCTGTTCTCCCATCACCATTAGGACATAATGCTATGTGATGAATGGATTTTCTACACTTCTTACAAGTACCCAGACTAATAGGACAGGTTTGTATTGCATGTTTACCACTAAGGCAGGTTAGGCAGTTACCCAGGTCCATTAACCTTTTGTACCTAGTGGAATAATCTGGGTATATATTACAAGTGGAGGGTTGATGTTCTTCCTCGCAGAAAGCACATTTATTTCTGACTTCACTTGTAATAACCCTATATTTAGGAATGGCACCTGCTCTTTGAGTAGGTCTTGGTGATGGTTTACCGGCTGGTCTAGCTTGAAACTTATCTACCGGTTTTCTTCCCATCGTAACTTTAGTAGGAGCGGGATAACTACCCACCAATGAGGGCTCTCTAAACTCTAAAGGTGGCTGATATCGCTGATTAACTTTAGGTCTAGTTATCTCAATTTCCCTGTGGGGGTGTTCCTGCTCAATACCTTGTAAATGTTTGCACTCATGTAATAATCCCTCCTCTATTTGCTTGACCGTGAAGTAATTACTATTGTACCTTTGATTTAAGCGGTCTCGCATCCTGGTTAGTAGTTTTATCCATATCATGATACTCAGAGGTGGGCATTCCGCAATTTTAGTCCGCAATTCCGCAACTTGTGGAATGGTAATTCGGTTGCGGAATTGCGCAATTACAGATGCCTGAAAAAATTGCGGAATTGCGAATTGCGGACCGCCAAAATTTTAAAGCGCAATCGCAATAACTTGCGGAATGGGTAATTCGGTTGCGGAATTGCGCAATTACGGATGCCTGAAAAAAATGCGGAATTGCGGGTTGCGGACCGCCAAAATTTTGAAACGCAATCGCAATAATTGTGACGATCACCACCTTCAAAATGGCAAGTGCCCGCGTGAACATAAGTTTCCACCAAATATGGTGGAGACGACACTGCCAACTGCCAATGAGCCGTGTTCTTGTCGTCCAAGCACCGTCTTGGATTACGAAGACCACTCCAATAACACTTGCTGAAATGTGTGTTATACTGCTTTGTGATATTGTTTGCAATGTTTTGGACTGATTATTATTTCGGCCCCTACCAAGCTTGTTGTGTTTTTTGTCGCAGAAACCAATCAGTTTTCAATTGCGAGAAAAAAACGGTCTTCGTACCAAGACCAAGCAGGCATCGTCCAAGCATCGCTAGCTACTGTTGTAGCTAGTGTAGCACAGTCACTCACTCAGTCACTGCGTTCTGGGACTTGGGATTGAGAGCGTGTACGCTCACTACGCTGGCCGTGTGTGTGATTACTGATTTATCCTACATATACTGTTGTTGTGTTAGTGAAGTACTAGGATTGCACAAATTAGACAATAGACACTGGTTACTGGCAGTGGTTAGTGGTTAGTAACCAGTAACCAGTGTCTATTGTGGCTAATAAACGGGTTTATTAACTTATATATAAGATAACAATAGGCTTAATAAACGGCGTTTAGTAAATAAACGGCTATTTTTGCTTCTGTCTAATTTGTAATTTCAGTAATTTCAAATTTGTCTTATATTTTGCAGATTGTGCTAATTAGCGTTTAGTAAACGCTAATTATATGAGCACAATCTGCAAAATATAAGACAAATTTGAAATTACTGAAATTACAAATTAGATAGAAGCAAAAATAGCCGTTTATTTACTAAACGCCGTTTATTAAGTCTATTTTTGCTCTGGAAAATTAGCAAATTTAACCAGAATGGACAAGTTTTTGTCGCCATCTCCGTCGCCTAGGAGTAGGAGTAGGAGTAGGAGTGTGGATACACTGGATACTGATAGTGTTAAAAGTGGGGATTGTGTCAGAAGTGACTTGGAGGCTCAGGATGATCTCCCCAGCACTCAGCCCCCTCAGCCAGAGCACTGAGCGTGAGAGCAGGTAGGGCCAGGAAACAGGCGGAGAGAAGTTTCCAGCTAACTTGAGTCACTTGGAGAAGTAAGCTATTCCTTATCTACTGAGTATTTAGTAAATTTAATTTGGTCAATTTATAGTTTCACCCAACCAACGATTTTCTGATGCGCCTTATTATATACATAAGGCGCATCAGAAAATCGTTTGTTGGGTGAAACTATAAATTATCTTTTAATTTACTAGTTAAAAGTTAAAACATAGAAAAATTGTTATAAAGGCTGAATAAAAGGCGATATATATCCAATATATATTTGATTATTTGTGAACACAGTCATCACAGAGAGCGGCCTGCGCGGTGATTTATTTAGTTAACGCTCATTTTTGCAAGGTACTACTGCATTTATCAGAAAACGAGATATATCAATGGAAAGCTAATACAATTCTGCTTCTATTGATATCTTCCATGTAATATGTTGTCCCACAAAGTTTTACATGACGATGCGTTTAAGTGAATTTTAAGTTCATGCATATTTCTTCAGAGTCTCATGATGGCCTTTATTTAATGTGTTTTACTGTGTTTTATGTGATAATCTTATAGAACAAACATTTCCGAAGATAACAGCATATCCTTTATACATGTATGACATGATATACTGCGGGGTCATGCCTTGAGAACTTCCCCTTGTCTTGGGTGAACGAAGAGGCTCTGGCGCTAAGATGGCGCCCAGTTGCGTTTAACATAGGGCCTATGAATGGCATTACCCTCTTTCATATAGATACCCTAGTCACCTAGTGATTACTAGCCAGTAGACTGTGAAGTGTAAAAGTAAAAAAACACAGAGACAAAGACTTAATTGTGAATGACAAGTAACAAGTATAGACAGAAACAATAGGAATACAGAAGTATTAAAAATAAACACTAATAAAAAGTCTTCAGTCATTTTTTGTTTTAATTGTAGGTGTTTAAGAGTCTATACTTATAGACATTTTTTGTTTTAATTGTAGGTGTTTTGTTTTAATTGTAGGTGTCAAAATTAGTTTGCGGAATTGCGATTGCGAAAAGGCCTATCTGAAAAAAATTGCGGAATTGCGATTGCGGACTGGTGCAGGTCGGAATTGCGGAATTGCGATTGCGGAATTGGAAAAAAAATTGCGATGCCCACCTCTGATGATGCTAACCATCCAGTCTGATTCTGTCAAGGGTTTATGAGCTTCAATGGCCCATAGTGTGCAACTTAAAGTTATTCTGAACTCTTCCAATTCTCTGTGATTGTGAGAAGGGCTCAGTAGATCCATGAACTTGCAGAAAAGATTCTTTGTTATCTGATCTTTATCTTCATAATTATCTCTAAGAATCTTGAGTGCCACATTATAATTGGCATTTTCTACTGTTAATTCCTTTACCAGCAGATATGCAGGACCTCTCAACTGACCTAACAAATAGGGTAATTTATGCACCTCTGCTAGATCAGTCCTATCATCAATTAATTTGAATTTATCCCAGAAAGAATACCAATTCTCACCCTCAGAATGGTGCAATGACAAATCTGGTAATTTAAGTTGGGGTAAAAAGGCTTTGGCTGTGGGTTTCTGATCATGCACTAAATTTTCATATTTAAATACTGTTTCCATGTATTTGGTACATTCTTGATCATACTTGCTCTCATAATTAATTAATTATTCACTCTCATCCACGAGTAATTGTAAATAAGCCTCTTCATAATTTTCCCATCTATTTTTTAGCATTAGCAGTCCTGACTTTAAACTACTATAGTCAATAGGGATAGTCCCAGCTGCTACCTCACACTTTTTATATATTCGTGTAAGCCAACCTAATTTAGCCGCTAATGCTTTAGTCCCTTCCGTCATGATTTTAATTGATTAAATGAAATAAAAAAGAAAAGAAAATAATAAGTTGGATAAATGTTTATGAGTTACGGTTCCCTATTAATTGAATTCTAAGTGTGGGTGTGCTGTTGTCTCGGCGGGCAGGTACGGCGGGCGAGTACGGCGGCATGTTTATGGCGGCCAAGTCTTTGATTGTTTAAACCAAAGGGGGCGGGGAAACTGGTGTTTCCTCTGTATCAGACCAGTATCCACCTAGTGCTTGGTTACCATCACACTCCCCTTTCTTCAACTTTATGAAATTTATAAACTTGGCTTTTACAAAGTAACAACCTCGCCTAGTCCAGTGCACGCCATCTCGAGAGAGATCTGCTTCAAAAGGCTGTGCGTTAAAATGTACTACTGCATAGCCTTTTAATTCTCTCTTCAAGGCCCTATTTATAGCATCTTTGACCTTATCATAGCTGAGTTGGCTCACCAGGTGATGTCTAGGAGATCGATTGGTCTTCCTAGGCTCTATCAAACACACTCCTACACGACTGTTACACTTCTCCTCTATTTTCTTCACTATACTTTTGATATTATTTGTGATGACTCTGGGGCTGCACTGATCATATATATCATTGCCTTCCAGAAAAAGGATTGTGAGGTCATGAGGCCACTCAAGTACTGCATTGAGACGCGTGTCTGTGTTAAATTTATCAGCCCTGCCACCTGGTGCTCGAAAGATCCTGAAATCCACATTTTCCACGGCCAGCTGCCGAGGACATAGACTGTGACCCACCACACTCACTTTATACATTCCCAAAGATAATCCTCACTCGGGGCACCAAACTGTTGGAATTATCGCCCATCAACTGATGGATGACAACAACCGTTGAAATTTTTAAGTAAATAAACGTGAACTCACCTTGCTGTTAACCCATAGTCTACCTAAGCTGCACAGATACCCTATTTAGACGCCAATTAAGGTATACTCAGCACTGGCAGATGGGTTGAAGTGTGTTAAGGCTGGATCTGTAGCTTGGGGAAGCATGGAGGGGGCTGGTGGTACACAGAATCGCAAGACGGCTGGCGGTGGAGAAGTGATGGGGTCGCTGACCGGGCTGACGTGACATTTCTCACAGCTGGGAGCGATTTTTAGAGATGTGTTTTACGCCTCGTCCTTGTCTTAACCGATTGATCGGTTAAAGTTTACTCATATTAATATGAGGTTGACTACACCTTAGTGTATAATCAAAAGCTCACTACGGCTTCATATGGTAGTGGCTAACTCGTGACTGATTCGCCTTCACTGAGAATCCTTTCAGCTGGGCTGGTGCCTCCACGTGGAATGTTCCAATAATATTTACTCCTATACGTGAAAGTCACTCACAATTCTTATATTACGTTAATCCTTTGATTAATTGTGGTATTATAGGTGAATACCACCAAAATTTATATTACTATATCTATATACATCTTAATTTATACCAAAATCTATAATAATATATACATAGGTGGATTTGGATTCGTATTCCGCCTTCCTGGTGGTAGGCGCCAAATTCCACCATTCAAATTAATACCTTATTCAAAAATTAGAGCGGTATTAGTGGCTAATTTCCACAGTGATCAAGTTGTCTTCTTATGGTAGAAAACCTGGATAAGATTATATTTTTACCATTCTTGTCCCCCCCACTGTATGTATTGGGCAAGGTTATTAACCCCTTCAAGCCCAGACCTTTCCTTTGCTATATGAAATCATCTGTTATTAGCCATAAAATTACGAAAAAGTAACTTGATATACCAAATTAGCTAGTGGACAAGGATACTAAGCATTCATAGCTATAAAATATTGCTTATAGTCACTAAAAATCGTCTAATTGTACCCAAAGACAATGGAAATAACGCTCTGGGCCTCAAGGGGTTAAGTGTAATGACAACTATCAATTATAACCCTATCTCTTCTAAGCTAATGATTATCTATTGTTATTTATTGGCAAGCTAAGTTTCTGCATCAATATATTTTATAGGCATCAATTTTTTTTTTTTTTTTTTTTTTTTTTTTTTTTTTTTTACATTTTTCCGTTGGAGCCTCACAACATGCACAACATCCTTGATTTTAACCCCTTCACACCCAGATCTTTCCTTTGCTATAAAAAATCATCTGTTGTTAGCCATGAAATTTCGAACAGTAACTGAATATACCAAATTAGCTAGTGGACAAGGATACTAAACAGGTCATATCTATAAAGTATTGCTTATATACACTAAAAATCTTCTAATGGTACCAAAATTACAATGGAAATAACGTTCTGGGCCTCAAGGGGTTAAATGTAATGACAACTATCAATTAAGACCCTATCTCTTCTAAACCAATGATTATCTATTGTTATTTATTGTCAAGCCAAGTTTCTGCATCAATATACATTATAGGCATCACAATTTTATTTTTTTCATATATTTATTTTTTATTTTTACGTTGGAGCCTGAAAACATGCACAACATCTTTGACTTTAAAGCAGACACTAATCAGTATGAAAGCAGAAGCTTTTGTTCCAGCCTTAAAACTGTCGCCTGCCAAGCCAGCAACATTTCCACCTTTATAATTAAACTAAATGGCTGAAGTGAATCTTATCAACCAGTAAAGCCACTCATGTCTTTCTGTGATAATAACCAGAATTTGCTCTTAACCCCTTGAGGCCCAGAACGTAATTTCCATTGTAATTTGGGTACCATTAGACGATTTTTAGTGACTAAGCAATATTTTATAGATATGACCTGTTTAGTATCCTTGTCGACTAACTAATTTAGTATATTCAGTTACTTTTCTAAATTTTATGGCTCGACAGCATACGATTGTATATAGCAAAGGAAAGATCTGGGCGTGCAGGGGTTAATGTCTATACATCAGAAAATTACTGTCATGCTGTTCACCTATATGATTCATTCAAGTTGATAAAGTTGTATTCTTATGGTAGAAAACTTGGGTAAGGTGATATTTTTACCATTCTTATCCCCCCCCCCCCCTGTATGTATTAGGCAAAGTTATTAAGATTGACAATAATTTCAGGTAAGTTTTGCAAGTCGTCGCGGGACTGCCAGACATCGCAGGAGCTCCAGCGGCGTACAAGAATGCATTATGTAACGTACCCATGGCAGTGTTTTCCTTGCTAGGTGTTAGGGTGTTAGGATGTCACCCCCTTACCACTCAGGAACCCAGGAACTAATGCCCTTGGCTGAAGTCTTTTGCAGCTCATCCTTCCTCTAGCACTTCCTGACAAGAAATGTGTGGCTCCAGGAATGACTTCACTGCACATACGTATCTCCTGCCATCAAGGATACAGTGTGAGTAGGATCAGTATTTAGAATCAAACAATAGTGCTTGTGATGTACTGTTGATATTTTTTATATGACCTGTCAAAGACTACTGTATACTGGACTTGCTTCTCAGTTTGGGCTACTCACAGAGGAAGCTAATGCCACGATTCCTGACATTTACGAACATCACTCCCATTTCCTTTCTAACAGAGGTAACAACTTAATTTGCAAGTCCAAGTTTCATTTTCTCAACTTCAGAAGCAAGTCCAGTATACAGTAGTCTTTGTATCAGTGTTAGTGCAAGCCATGTAGTGATTAGTACCTTTGGTTGCAGGGATGCATACAACACTGCCTCAGGTGAAGCAGTGGTTGGGCAGTTAAGGAGACCCAGAACACACTTGAAGGCTGCCTCATTCCCCCATCTCCATCCACGGGTTTGGTGGCGACAGTGTCAAGGAGCACAGCCAATGCAATGCAATATGAAGGCAAGTGTGACTTAAGAACGGTATTGATGTTTTAGCTATAACATCTTTTAGACTATCAATGATTCATTTAAACCCCTTCACGCCCAGATCTTTCCTTTGCTATGTAAAATCGTCTGTTGTTAGCCATAAAATTACGAAAAAGTTACTAAATATACCAACTTAGCTACTGGACAAGGATACTAGACAGATCATATCTATAAAATATTACTTATCTTCATTAAAAATCGTCTAATGGTACCCAGATTTCAATGGAAATTACGTTCTGGGTCTCAAGGGGTTAAGACGGTGCTTAACCCTTGTGACCCAGAACGTAATTTTCATTGTTATTTGACTATAGGCTCTTCTGCCTTATGAGAGTTTTTTGAGGCCGTGAACGACGTGTAACGAAGAGGAGAACCCGCTGGTACAGCGACACGTTTCATGAACACCAAGACGGCAGGGGTGGTGCGTCTGGTCACCGTCTCAGAGGCTCAGGCTGGCGCGAGGCTCAGGCCGCGGCTTGTTTGTTTGTTTGTTTGTTTGTTTGTTTGTTTGTTTGCTTGCTTGCTTAGAGGATAATGCCTCAGAGCCATTGTGATCTACCGCTGCAGCATTAGTGTTGGCCGAAGCCACCACCCCAGGAGGCGGGTCACAAACCCCCGGCTAACACCCGGTACCCATTCACTGCTGGGTGGACAGGGGCTCTGGTTTCAAGAAAGACTACTCATCTATCTTCGCTCCGCCCGGGGATCGAACCCGGGACTTCTCGGTTGTGAGCCGAGCGTGCTAACCACTACACTACGGAGTACCCCGGAGCTTGGGCTTGGATCGGGGTTTACTCTTTTGTCCCTTTTTTTTATTTTCCTTTTTTTTATACATCCGGTTACGTTACGTTTTATGAATGGTATTTGACCTCGAGTGTGTAGGATTGGAAACAAGTGGATCCATCAGGGGTGCGGATAGGGATAGAGCGTGGAGCCCTGGGTTTAGAAGAAGAGCGCAGGGACACACGGGTTCAGGCTAGGGACGGAGAGTGGCCCTGGGAGGAGACACGCCCAGGGACAATAGGGGCGGCACTTTCGCACGGGGAATGGACATCTGCTATTCAGGAGAAACACGCAGGGACATCAGGGGCGTCGGTTTGGAACGGGATTGGGACATTTGTTTTCCCAGAGCAGAAAGGCATATATATACTGTACTCTGCCTTAGCTAGAGTGTATTTGGCAGCTCTCCTTCCTTACGCCACGAGCAGATAGATAGGGTGACGGTTGACCAGCTTGACCTCACCCCAGTCGCCACGCCACCACCACAGTAACCAGGTTCATTATCTGGCTGTCTGCTTGGCGTCAGCATCAGCATCCTTGTCCTCTATACATTTACAACCCTTTGAATACACCTGTCTCCTGTCCACAACTATAGCTGAGTATTATTCACACCGCACACACTCATAATAAGAGACGCACTCCAATAAGACATATCAGGTCGTGACCCATGTGCTTTGCCTCCTCGTTGCCCCACTACCAACTACGTCCTACCCAGCCACGTGCCCACACCTCGCCACTACCTGCTACCCACACCACAACCTTCTGTTCCTGTTAGTGCGTCGTTATAGCAAAGGTCCACGCTTTACCCGCTATATTGAGACATGATCAGTGACGGGATATTTTGTCCGAGATTGGACATCTTTGGTTTTGGTGGAGAAATGCGAACGGAAATCAGCGACAGCAGGAATTTTTGTCCGGGATTGGATATCTCTGGTCTTAGAGGAGAAACGGACATCAGTGATAAGAATTTTTGTCCGGATTGGGACACCTTTGGTTTTGGAGGAGAAACGGACATCAGTGATAAGAATTTTTGTCCGTGTTTAGACACCTCTGATTTTGGAGGAGAAACTGACATCAGTGATAAGAATTATTGTCCGGGTTTAGACACCTTTGGTTTTGGAGGAGAAACGGACTTCAGAGACAGACATTTTTGTCCGGGTTTGGAGATCGTTGGTTCTGGATGAGAAACTAATCCTGACATCAGTGATAGGAATTTTTGCTCGGGTTTGTTGATCGTTGGTTTTGGAGGAGAAACTAACCCGGACATCAGTGATAGACATTTTTGTACGGGTTTGGAGATCGATGGTTTGGGAGAAGAAACGAACCCGGACATCAGTGATAGGAATTTTTGTCCGGGTTTGGATATCGTTGGTTTTGGAGGAGAAACGAAGCCGGACATGAGTGATAGGAATTTTTGTCCGGGTTTGGAGATCATTGATTTTGGAGGAGAAACGAACCCAGACATCAGTGATAAAAATTTTTGTCCGGGTTTGGAGATCGTTGGTTTTGGAGGAGAAACGAACCCGGACATCAGTGATAGGAATTTTTGTCCGAGTTTGGAGATCGTTGGTTTTGGAGGAGAAACGAACCCGGACATCAGTGATAAGAATTTTTGTCCGGGTTTGGAGATCGTTGGTTTTGGAGGAGAAACGAACCCGGACATCAGTGGCGGGATTTTAGGCTTGGCAGTGGATATCTTAGACTTAGGAGGAGAAATACACAGGGACATCAGGGATGGGATTTTAGGCCTGGCAGTGGATGTCATGGATTTAGGAGGAGAGATACACAGGGACATCAGGGGCGGGATTTTAGGCCTGGCAGTGGATGTCTTGGATTTAGGAGGAGAGATACACAGGGACATCAGAGGCGGGATTTTAGGCCCAGTGGATATCTTGGACTTAGGAGGAGAGATACACAGGGACCTCAGGGGCGGGATTTTAGGCCTGACAGTGGATGACTTGGACTTAGGAGGAGAGATACACAGGGACATCAGGGGCGGGATTTTAGGCCTGGCAGAGGAAATCTTGGACTTAGGAAGAGAGATACACAGGGACATCAGGGGTGGGGGATAGAGCGTGACAGTAGGAGGGGACACACGTAGAGACATCAGGGTCGGGGGATAGATGGTGACAGTAGGAGGGGACACACGTAGGGACATCAGGGGTGGGGGATAGAGCGTGACAGTAGGAGGGGGGACACGTAGGGACCTCAGGGTCGGGGGATAGAACATGACAGTAGTAGGGGACACACGTAGGGACATCAGGGGCGGGGGATAGAACATGACAGTAGGAGGGGACACACGTAGGGACATCAGGGTCGGGGGATAGAGCGTGACAGTAGGAGGGGACACATGTAGGGACATCAGGGTCGGAGGATAGAGCGTGACAGTAGGAGGGGACACACGTTGGGACATCAGGGTCGGGGGATAGAGCGTGACAGTAGGAGGGGACACACGTAGGGACATCAGGGGCCGAGGGAAGGCAGCTGATGAGAGCTAGCCTTTGGGTGTGAGCAAGCCAAACTAGGGCAAGCCTCAGGGTGTGGATAGGAGTGGGTGGTTAGGTCTTCGTGGTAGGCTCGGGATTGTGCCACCAACGATTGCGAGCTGGAATGAGCGATGACCTGGCAGCATGGCGGAGCAAGAGGCCTCAAGCGCTGGTTAGTGGATTGCGATGCAGACGGGAAAAAGCCAAGGCGATGGCTTCGTTGCAATAAGCACTGAAGAGACTCTGGGCGCATCCATTGATCTGTTTGCCTTTGCTTTCCGATGACCAGCCGCACCTTGGGGCGGGATCGGGCCTCCAGCTGCCCCGTCGCCTGGCGTCGAGGCTCAAACACGACGAGTTCTCGTCCGTAACGTGGTCGAGATCGCATCAATAGCGACACAATCCTGAATATCAAAACAAGGAGAGCCGCGACAGCCCACGCCAGCAGCCAGGCGCCGCTGTGGGCCCAGTGAGCCTCGGTGATTTGCTGCAGGGTCGTCTTCAAGCACTCGATGTGCCGCTGTTCCTGAAGCACCGTCAGGAAACACCCGTACACAGGCACGTAGGCCCACCAGCCACTGCTTGGGGCCGGACAGGCCACGTACACGTTCAGGACCCGGGGAGGCTGCAAGGGACCAAGCCACCCTAAGCCTCCTCGGCGTTCCCACTGACGCAGATGCTCCAGCACGCCGTGGTCGGGCTGCAGCTGTAGGTCCTGAGTAGCGTGCAGGGACAGCCAGGCGGTCACCGCCAGGAGGGTCGCCAGCATGGTCACAATATACATGTTGTGGAACATCTTAATCTTCACCTGGTAAATCATCGGTGTAGGAATCTATACCTCAACCTCTGTACCGTCAGAGCAGGCTAGGCCGCTGTATTAAGGATCTTTTTTTCTTTTAAGGAAGCATGTCTTCATGCCGATATCTTCACTACAATTTGTCGGCGGCGGCGGCGGCGGCGGCGGCGGCGGGAGGTGCCGCCGCCGCCGCCGCTTGGCCTCCTGGTGGGATATCCCGCCAACCCCCGTGGCAGCGGGCCATGCATGCCCCCCCCCACTCTCCCTTTTGCCCCGGCACTCCCCGCCGCGTAGTCAGTGGTGCCTCCCTCCCCCGTCCCCGTGGCGGTGCGCTGCCGTGGCCGCGAACATGCCGCTGCTGTCCCTCGAGAGTCACCTGTGGGCCGCTTTTATGGCAGAATGGCCCACGTTACCCAGTGTTGGGCACTAAATACATTGAATGTATTTAAATACTAAATACACGGCAGAATTGCATTTAAATACCAAATACTAAATACATTTTACGAATGTATCTAAATACTAAATACTACATACATCAATTGTATTTAAATACATTTGGAAATACATTTTAAATATACTACAGACAAATTTTAACATGTATTCAGTAATTCATGTTTAACAATATAAAATGCTTGATAAATGATAAAGTATTCTTTCCTATTGCATATTTCCTTTTTTAGGGAGGCCTTCTCGCCAGAAGGCCTTCCCACCAGTTGGGCGGGTTTATGACCAAATTAACTGATAAAAAAGTATCTACATTTTCATATTATGAGTATTCAAATACAATGTATTTTAATACTTATTAAAGTATTTAAATACTGTAATTAAATACGTGAAAACCAATATATTTATAAATACAGTTCTAAATACACAAGTATTTAAATAAGTATTTAAATACAATTTTTTTTAAATACTGCCCAGCTGTTACGTCACCTATCACTGGATCACAATCATGAAGATGCTGCAGTTAAAGCAGGAAAACAAAGAAAATGTAATCCAGCATTTAATGTGTTTCAACTGGTAGAATACTGACACAATTTTGTAAATACATTGCACTGGGAGAACATGATGATGACGTCAATGCACAAAGAGTGAGCAATAGACAGACAGATAGACACAAATGTAGGCAAAGAGAGGGACAGAGACACACACACACACACACACACCACACACACACACACACACACACACACACACACACACGCACACACACACACACACAGTGACGGGTGACACAGTGACGGGTGAGCATTGCTCCCTCCCTATTGTACAGTAGAGACTTCTCGGGAGAGCTATCAGAGGCTCCACCCGTCACGGCACCAGTTTGAAACAGTTTAACTTTCTTAGCCATTTTGACCAAACCTACTTTTTTCCTTAGGGTACGTCCAAACCCCCCAAGGAAGCGGAAAAGTTAAAGGTTTTTTGAAACATGCTTGAAAATTGAATCCCAACCAAAACTGATGGGTTAATCGAGTTAAAGAAAAAAAGCAAGAAGAATGTTTATACACTTTTTACTTTTCCTTCATTTTTTAAAATTTACTGTTCTTAGTGTAATTTTTTATGCTCATATATGCTAAATGATTATAAACCGAGGTAGCCCTTTCAAATATCATCTGTAGCTTTGGTAAACCCCGGGTAGGAGTACAACTTTCAATGCACGAAAACCTAAAAGTCCCCCTACTCTTGTGATATCAGTCTGACTTTTTTTTTTTCCCCCTATTGAGTTAGAATGACGTTTTGTTGTTAAACAACAGCCTGTTTCCCTGCTGCAAACAAAAAGGCCCTATCTTGTGAAAGAGAGAAAAGCAAGAAATAAAATATTTTTTGAGGAAAAGAAGGTTTGGGGGTTGCGGCGGGGGAAAGTACCCCCACCTCCCCACCAAGGTATATATAGAGGATGGGGGGGTGTGTTAATTTGGAGGAGGACGCTGCGCCACTTCGGAAATAAATCAAAACACAGCAGCTTTTTAGGGGTGTCTTAAGTTTTTCATTTAAGCATCCCCATACCCTGCCTTTTCGTTTTTTCCCTTCCTATTATTTTTATTCCCAAAATTTTTTTGATTTTATAAAAAATTCATTAAAAGGGAAAATAGAAGAACATAGTATCAATTTTTTTTATTAAGGAATTCCATCACTAGACTTGAATCCAGTACAGAGGACTGTGCAATGTTAAAATCCAAAAATATTGGGCCAATATCTAATCATACATATTACCAATAGGCAATAATAATGGTTTTTCATATGAATGACTTTTCGTTAGAATCACCTACAACGAAAAAACCAAAACAAAAACGAAAAATTTGAAAAAACAGTTTACCCGACTATCCAAAATAAAAAAAAAAAAACAATCACCCCCCCAAAAAAAAAAAAAAATAAAAATTTAATAAAATATATATATAAATAATTTTAATAAAATTATATATATATATATTTTATAAAAAAATTTTTATATAAAATTTTTATATATAAAATCTTTTAATTAAGGCAACACAACACTACCCATTTATGTTTTCTGCACATTTGGGAAAATGTAAAAAACAATGCCATACGCTAATTTACACAAAATTTATCAAATTCTACGACCCAACACATGATGGATATTAACTATAAAACAATAAGGCAGATAATAATAGCACTGCATTTTGGGGTTTTTTTAACGTTGCAATGGTCAAAAACGGTTTTTGTATTTCATTAGGGAAAGGGCAAGGACAGATGCAAACGTTTCATACAAGATAAAAAAAGTGGAACCAGTGTACAATCTCTGCTTTTCTCCCATGCATGCCATTAAAAAGATTTAAAAAGAAAAAAATTGTTGGGTAATAGGGGGTACTGGGGAAGTTGAAAATTTTTGATAATTTGGTGATCTGCACGAAAAGAGTTGTTTGGGTTTTAGGCTTTTTTAAACATAGGATGATAATAGGTATACAGGGAGAAAGGAAATTTCACAAAATTTTAGAAAGGGCCTTATAAAAAAAATTAGCCACATATGGGAGACTGAAAGGAGAGGGGAAAACTGATGCGAAAGTGGTTAAGGAAATATCGAAAGCAGAACACCTATAGTTTTAATAAAATAAAGGGTGAGCATATAGATTTTTCTAAAAACCTCCAGGTAAAGGAGAGGGGTTATCTAAAAAATTGAAAATGAAAAGTTTTGGGGGGTTTACGGCAAAAATTTGGCGTATAAATTGAGTGGTATTCAGAGATATAAAAAAAAAAGAGGTTCAAAATGTTTTTAGGTTTTAAAAGAATGAATACTAAGGGTTAGGAAAAAATTGGGGGGCCAAAATACTGTATCATATTTTTGGGGGTGGCACAGAGGTGAAAAAAGGAAAAAAATGGCTGCCGGTGGAAAGATGAAGTCAAGCAAGTAAAACCCTGGGGCAGCATATGCGCCTGTTGCACTCAACAGAAAAATGTTCTGAGCATGAAAGGGGATACAGAAAACGACCCCTAAAAAGGAGTGAAAGGGGTTAACAAAAAAATTGAAAGGGGATGAAATTTTGGAAAGGAATCGATGAGTTTTTTAGAGAGAATAAAACGAAGAACATTTTTTTAGAGAGAATATTTGGAAGAAGTACAGTACAAAAAAAAAGAATAGATGGAATAAGGTAAGAGATCTGAGAAAAAATGAGGATGTCAAAGGTAATAAAAATATTTTGGGGAATTTAAATGGTGTTAAAAATCCGAGGGAAAGTAAATAAGAGACACCACAACATGGACAAAAAGAAAGGGTTTTTGGGTTTTTCATGATGAAGGACGTTGAGAAAGGAATAAAAAAAGGGTTTTAAAGGGACAACTTTACTTCCTGCGTGAAATACAGTGAGACTTGGACGTGGAATAAATCCCCAGGTCAAAGATTAAAGCAGTGGAAATGATTATCTGAAGAGGGGGTTGACATGTGAAGAAAATGTAAAAAAGTTTTATGTAACTCATATGTTTCAATTTTTTTTCCCCCCAAACGTTAGAACCGATTACTCCTTTTGTGAGTTTGGAAAAATTTCAGTTCTGAAAACTCCGGGGGTTTTTTTCCAGAGACTTGTGGAGACAAAATTCCGGGAATGATTTTGTGAATTTTCTTTAGCTGAAAAATGTCCTTGGCTGTGGGGTAGGTATCATTGGAGCCCTGAAATTTTTCCAAATCTTGGTTGGAAATATCTGAAAAATAAAAACCCATCTTTTCCCTTTCTTTTTTTTAAAAATTTCAAATCCATATTCATTTGTCATTTTTTTTAATCAACCAAAACTATAATGCCACAGAGTATAATGATATGCTATTTCTAAACCCGAGGGTTGTTAAACTCTCCGCGGCCAAATGGGCCCTTTGGGGATTGTATAATGGCCCGGAGGGATGGAAAAATTTTTATCACCCGGAAATTTACGACTTTAAAAGGGAAAATATAATATAATTAATTATGTTTTGTTGTAATTTTGTTTGTTTATTAGAAAATTTAATAAATCAAATAACGTATTCCTTTAAAGTCTCGTGTAAGGCTGTAAATTTCAGCCCCTGCAAACATGTTGTACTTTTTTTTGGCCCGAGACTTAACTAAAAAAGAATTGGCCCTAAATTTTTTGGTTTGACACCCGGTTAAAACGTAATTTCTTGTTGCACACACACAAAAACACACTAAAAAGTGAACCTTTTACTATCTGATCCCGGGGTAGCTTGGAAATACACCATGAGAAAATTCCATTGTGTAAGCATCGCACGAATATATTTTTGTAAAAAGATAATTTTTTGTGCTTTTTCAGCCACGTACTTTCCTTAAGAGATTTTCACCTGATTAATTTTGAATTTTGGTCTTCTACACTAAGAAAAGCGGACAGTACACTAAAAATGAGAATAACTTGTTTTTTAATAAATCGAAAAATGCTTCAACAACTACTACAACTAAATGTTTATGGGATCCTCGGGAATCTAAAGTGTGGTAAATACATTCAGCATGGCTATCCACGACTTCTTTGGGTTATATTTCTGTTTAACAAACCCTATTTATTAAAAAAGCATCACAATTGTTACCTTTCCTTTCACTCGAATCTTGAGTCACAATGAAATCAAGAAAGGGGAAAAATGGGTAAGCACCTTATTGAAGATTTCTACTTTTATTTTTTTTAAATTATTAAATAAACCCCTGCCCTTTTTCAATTTTTGATAAAAAGTGCGGGGGTTTATACCAGGCTGGGCACATGTTGGGAGGGATATGGGGTTGTAGTCAAATGACTGCAAAAGCAAGCAAAATAATTGTTTGTGAGGAAAATTTTTGTGATACTTGGGTTTTTTTTTTTATTCATCCTCATCACACATAATATATTGCTTGCCCTTTTTGGGCCCAATTCAGATTTAACTTTCTCTTAATATTAATGAATAAAAAAAATTTCCCCCCCCTTTTTGCATACTGGCTGCTGATATCCCATCTTCGCCCCAGGGTTCTTGGTGAAAACTATACTTCTTTTTTCACCTGTGCTGCTGCCTTCTTGGGACCACAGGTCTTGATCACAAGCACTTGGAAAAATAGTAATAAATCTCCACCCCCTAATGAAAAATGCACAAAAAGTTTCATTTCTAAAATTTGCTATCATAATTTTGTATTCTCTAATTTATGCTTTTTCCCGCCAAATTATTTAAAGCAGTTTTCTCTCCCCGTATTAATCTGAAAATACAGGACCTATTAGGAATCACTGAGCAGCACAGCAGTAAAAAATGAAAAAATTACAAATGTTAAACAATTTTTAAGGGGCCCCAAAAATATTTGCAAGCAACATCCAATTTTAGAGAGAATACGTTGGGCCTCAAAGTGTTCTACACACAAACAAAAAAATTTACCATTATTAAAACCGCCTCATACCCGAAATTGGGGATCAGTTAAAGACAAACACACCCTTCCTGCGTGTGTTTTTTTCCATCCAATGGGAACACTGCAAGATCGAGATCACTGCAAGGAGTCAGCACAGAATATTGGGGGCGGGGGTTTCCCATAAAGTTGTCATGTCTTTGCAAACCCCCGAAAAACCTGGTGGGGTTAAAGGGATGGTAAAAAATTTAAAAAGTTAGTCGCTAAAATGTTGACCCCTGAAAAAGCCCATTAAGGCCCATATTCTGGGATCTATTTTTAAATTTGATTATTTATGGGAGCATAATCCCTTCCAGTTTTCTATTACGTTTAAATCCTTCTTGGCGCTGCACAAAAACCACTGCCCATTCTTCCCTTTATGTTTTTTTTTTGACCTTGACCATTTTTTTCCGTTCTTTTTATTCCCTTATTCAGTTTGGAATATCCAGAGAACACCGAAATCATTTGGTGGACCAAAATATTTTTTTCGGGTGTTTTTTATGGTTTGAATGATTCGCTAACGTTTCGTGCAAAATTATTTTTTATATTTTATTTTTTTATTGCAAAAAAGACAAAAAAAAAAAAACCTAAAACCCAAATAATACCTATACAAAACCCAAACCCCTACCTAACCCAAACCTACCCTAAAAAAAACAACTCTATTTCCTAAAAAAAAAAAAAAAAATTACACAAAAAGTTTAGCCATTAATTTTAAAAAACAGGGATTATTTTAGAGTTTGCCCATACTCCCCCTCCCCCCCAAAAAAAAGCTTTTGGGGGCCCGGGGGAAGCGGGATATTTGGTGGGGTACAAAAAATGCGTCGCAACCACTAGTTTTTGAGTTAGGATGTGTTGAAAAATTTCCCTAGAGCTCGGGCAATTTTGGGTTTTTTGAGTCCAGAGAAGTGTGAACCGACGATCCTCCCGAATAGACCGAAGGTCGAAACCCCCCCCCCCACGCAGGAGGTTAGGTTTGATTTGTTTAGGGTTTTGGTTAGGAGGGGTTTGTTAGGTATCGGGGGGTAAGTCCCCCCCCTAGGTTAGGGTTTAATTTAGTTTCAAAATTTTTCTACATATAAGGGAAAATTCCCAGATCGAGGGAATTTTCCCCCCCCCCCCATACACAACTTTAAAATACTCTTTTTCCCAAAGCATAATTTGTTCCCCCCCCGAAAAACCCCCCATTCCACAGGGCCCCCAAATTTCCAAATTGGGTAAACTTTTCCAAAAAACATAAAAACACACCCGAAAAAAAATTTTTCGCCACCAAGTGGTTCGGGTTTATCTTTGGGTAAATACCCAAAGAAAATTACACTCCTGCACCCTAATTAGGGTCCTGCAATACCACAGGGCGTTAGCACAATGACAACAGTAATCTTTCATCACAATAACTGCAGTAAATTTAAATTTATGTCCGTAGGTGCGCCTAGTTAAAGCCTTATTATGATTATTGTAAAACTCTTTCATTAATTTGCCGTTTTTTCAATATTGTTAAAAATTTCTTTTGCCCGAATTACCCCAATGTTGATCTAATGTACTGCAACTCGGAATTTGGCAGATAATAAAAACTATTGTTCAGGGCGAGCTGGACCGCAAGCAAGGGGTGTTTACATGTCTGTATTTCAAAGCTCAGCATTATTTCCTCCCTTTGATATACCCCACCCCCCTACATACCTTATGGGTCCTTGGGGAAGAGTGAAGTCTTTTCCGGGATGATGTACTTCTTTTCTTTCCGCAAACACGCAAAATCCCCTCTTTAGTACTTGGAAACATTTTGAAAATTTGTTTTTGTCGGAAATGAGGGCTTGGGCTTGGGGGGTTCTCCCCGTAGCATCGCTGCCCCCGCGCCGCGCGCCACTCCGCAAAAAAATCGCATTGACCCCTGTCCTCACCCTCGGCCATTGAACTCTCTTATCCTCTATATACTATCCTTGATCGCCACCCAGCCCGAGTCTATCAGCCAATCAGCGACGTCCTTACAAACTCGGCTAGGCAGCGAGCAGTTCCCAGCCAGGAATCCAGCTTAAGTGAATAGACTAGACCAACACTACCATCCCCACCATCCCTTCTACCACCACGACTACTGCCATGCCCTGAAATCCGTTAATATCAACTGCAACTCATAACTGAGATAGGTAAAATTTATGTATCCTACTGTTGTGTAAAGCTTGCAGTCCCTCCACTGTATTTTATCACGAGCCGCCACTGTGTGTAGGGGCCGGGCTGTTAGAGCGGGGCGGCAGGGAGAGGCGGGGAGAGGCAGGGAGGAAGGGATGGAGGAGGGCAGGGAGGTAGAGGGAGGCAGGGGGAGGCAGGGAGAGGCAGGGTGGGAGGCAAAGAGGGAGGGTGGCAGGGTGGCAGGGAGAGGCAGAGGGAAGAGAGCAGGGAGAAGCTGGGAGGTAGAGAGGGAGGAGTGTCGGGCGGATTCAAGCATTATCGTGTGTTTGGAATTCTTAACCTTCACCCCTTTGGATGACATTTGGCTGCTCACCCCATCGAAGGCACTAATATGTACTTTGCCCTCTTCCTCCTCCTCCTTCGCTTTCTCATCCTCTTCCTTCTCTTCCTGCCTTATCTCCTTTTCATCTTAATGATTCGTTTCCTTTTCTTCTGCCTCCTTCGTTTCCTCCTCCTCATCCTGCTTCTTCTCCTCCTCCTCCCACTCCTATGCTCTCTTATGCCTTCTTTATACCAGTGGGTTACATTAGTGTCATATAAATACATATATAAGACACAAGCTCTGACGGTGTTTGTTAATCCTTTTTAATCCTTTGTAATTCATCTTTTACCACAAGGACCAGAATCGCGGTGGAGTACACGCGTCGTGCATCCCACCCAGGGGGGGCGCCCTGTGTGTGGGCGCCTGGTGGGTTGTGCCGCGGGTGGTGGTGCGGGTGCCTTGCTGCCCGGGCACTGCGCTGTCAACACGGGCTGCCTCCCGGGGCCTCGCGGTCTCCCCGGGGCGTCGCGAGGCAGGGTTTTACATCCGTTTTTTGTGCGACGAGATAAACTATTGTAACCACACCACAATATTTTCCCATGTTTGATGTTTTTTTTTCTTTTCTTTTCTTTATATCAGAAGGACTGCAGGCAAGGGCAAAAAATAAAAGGAGTATACAAAAGTCCGTTAGCTGTCAGTCCCTATAAGGCACGGGTTCTTAACCTGAGCTCACCGAACCCCAGGGGTTCCGTGAGCCAGTCTCAGGGGTTACGCGGAGGCCCTCCGAACCACATTGCAATTTTGCTATTTGTATGTGTGTGTGTGTGTACGTGTGTTTTCCTCCTTGTTTTTTCCTCCTCCCTCCCTTCCGAGCAGTAGCGTATATAGGGGGGAGAGGGGGGGGGCACTCGGCCATGGCCTCCCATTTTGTCCCAAAGGGACAAAAACCGTTTTGCCATTAAATATTAAATTATTGCTATATATCCCTTCGAGGCCTTTAAATGTCCCTAAAATTGCTTGATTTTCAAAAAATGTCCTGACCCCTCCTCAGACCCCCAGCTGTTGAGGCTCGCTTCGCTCGCCCCTTCTTAAAACAATCCTGGGCTCACCCCTGTGCCCCCCCCCCTCTTTCCAAGGACGCCACTGCTTCCGACTTCTTCCTTCCTTCTCTTTATCATCCAGGTATACTTCTATTTTTTGAGGAAATTTCTCTTAGATTTTTATATCAATTAATATGGAATTTATTCTTCTTATCATCCAAATATCTAATCTTGAGAGAGAAAGAGAGAGAGAGAGAGAGAGAGAGAGAGAGAGAGAGAGAGAGAGAGAGAGAGAGAGAGAGAGAGAGAGAGAGAGAGAGAGAGAGAGAGAGAGAGATGGGGGAGGGAGGAAAGTGTGAAACGTGGCACCAAACTTTCTTATTATCACCGTCTTCTTTGCGCGTGCAGCCCCGCCCCTCCTCCCTCCTGCGCCCTCACGCCCGCACCGCGGCCACGCGTGTATAAAAGAGGGAAGAGGAAGAAAGGGCCCCGGGCAGATGGATCCCGGTCGTGTGGATGGAAACAAGATCACAACAAGAGGAAAAGCGATAAGGAAGCAGATCCTCAACACAAGTGTTTGACCCTCAACACTTTTTTTGTGTCGCAGGCTTACTTCCGCACCTGCGCTTTTTTTTTTCTTTCGGCGGGAAGAACCGTGCGAGGTAGGTGGAGGCAACGGTCACCCCGCACCCCCGCACCCCACACCCCCGCACCCCTCATCCCCGCACCCCATACCCCCGCACCTCACACCCCCGCACCCCACAACCCTGCACCCCACACCCCCGCACCCAACACCCCCATGAGCATAGGTGGGAGGGGTGATGATGACTGTTGTCAGGTGTCGCCCAGGGGAACGTCATCATAAATGTGACGCTCGTATATATGTGTGTGTGTGTGTGTGTGTGTGTGTGTGTGTGTGTGGTGGGGGGTGGGGGTCCAATTCTACGATTGGAGCGATAAATGGCTAATAAAATTTAATTCCGATAAATGTAAAGTAATGCAAATAGGTAACGATAACCTCAAATACAACTATCAAATGCAAAATAAGTCGTTAACTGAAGTACATCAGGAAAAGGATTTAGGTGTCATCATTAGTATTGATCTTAAAACGAGTACGCATTGCGTATAGCTGCTAGTAAATAGACATATTTGATGCTGGGCTTCATTAAAAGCAGCTTTAAACATTAAACCCCTACATTAATGACACGATTATAGACGTCTTTGGTTAGGCCGCACTTAGAATATGCCGTTCTATTCTGGTCGCCTTGTTTCGTAAAAGATGAAGCCAAATTGGAATCAGCTAAAAGAAATGCAACTAAACTTATTCAAACTGTGCGAAATTAATCTTATGAAGAGAGGCTGTGAAAACTTAATGTTTGTAAAAAGGCACATATGGAATTGTTAGAAATTCATCTTATGAAGAGAGGCTGTGAAAACTTTAAAAAAAAAGCATGTAGTTTGAAAACATGAAGTTTGATAGTAGTACTATAGTATGTAGTTCAGCAGGTACCCTCGTTATAGATCAATAGGTCTCCTGGTATCTGTTATTCCTATGTATTCCTATGTATTCCTCCTCCTCCTCGTGCTTAATTTATTTATTATTTTTTATAAATAAACTTTACAAAATGAAAATGGGCCAGCCAGCAATCCCTGGCGTGGTGGTCCCGGCCACCGTGATGAGCCTCGCCGTGTGCGGGAGGCTGGAGCCTGGAGCGCCCCGCGCGGAGGAAGTGAAGGCCGCCAGGGCCCGCAGGCGAATTTTTTTTTCCACTATAGGTTTGCAAAAGTGGATGGGGCCTCGCGACGAATGGGCAGGGCCACCTCTCTCATTCTCTCGCTCTCTCTCTCTCGCGAATAAAGCAAACACATTTAAGGGGTAACTTGCAGCTTTAGAGGGCAGGATATTTAAATTCTCTCTCTTTCTCCCTCTTTCTCTCTCTCTCTCTCTCCCATATGCACACAATAAAAAAAATACGGATAGCACAGTGTACAACAGTAGCATCACTATATATACCATCACAAACACCATCCTCATCCCCCCCGCCTCCTCATCATCATCGTCTCTGTCTGTTATCACCTCATTATACCCTTAAGCAACAGTGTGTTATCCTGGCTATCTCCTTGACCCACTCCTGTCCTCCACCCCTCCTTCCCTCCTTACCTCCACCCCTCCATCCCTCCTTACCTCCTTCCCTCCCTCAGTAAGCCTGTTGGTCAAGGACACTGGAGGAGGAGGAGGAGGAGGAGGATTACATAGGATTACATAGGATTACATAGGAATAACAGACACCAGGAGACCTATTGGTCCATAGCGAGGGTATCTGCTGAACTACATACTACTAACTATCAACTACTTGTAAGAAAACAGTTGGAAAATGATACCATGTCCCTAAAGAGGATAGGAACATGGAAGTTTCAGTGCAGAAGGATAGGATATGAAAAATACTAACTACCACTACCACTACAACTAATCGATACGGGGGACTAGATACGAATTCGCATTATCAATACCCATTTACTTTACAGTGCGAGTCAAGTCTGTTTTTGAATGTAGTTATTGTGCTGGCTCCGACAACATTTGAGGAGGAGGAGGAGGAGGAGGAGGAGGCGGAGGCCGGTCCACCCCCTGAATATTCACCACCTTAGGAAACAATTTCGCCCCTCAAGAAATGCTTTTGTTTTCCTCCCGTCAAGGTCGCCGCATTGTCTGGCCCACTAAACCACAGGGGAGAGTGTAGCGACAGGGCCCCAGGGACGGTATGTATATGTAATTATGCTAAAAATACTTATCCCACGGCGCCGCTTCCAGGAATATTGAGCCTTGGAACTGTTGCTGGGAAGAATACGTAAAGAGGCGCGGCAGGGTAGCATGCCGGACTGTTTGAAGCTATGTTAAAGTCCCTCAAGGCAGCGGCGTGTGGTGGCTTGATGAGGCAGTCTCGTGGTGGTGTGTCCTGGCCCAAGACGAGGTGTAGGTCGCTGCTCATCACACCTGTTTGACGAGAGATATAGTATAGATTATCCTGGTCGAGTCCTGTTGTGCTAATTCACCCATGGTCTTGACCACGCGGTTCGGACTCGCGATCGCCAGTTTCACCCTTCAGGTGCGAGCTAAGAGCTCATTATTGCTGATCTATGGGTAATGCCGGGACCCCACACACCACACACCCACATCCCCTTGCTCAAAGGGGATAGTAACCGCCCAAATTTGTCAGTGAAAAATCCCCGGGGGCAGTGAGGATTCGAACCGGCTACCACATAATAGCAGGCCAGCGCACTATCCACTTGACCATTGCGGCGATGTGTGTGTGTGTGTGTGTGTGTGCGTGCGTGTCTGTATCTGTGTGCGTGTGTGTGTGAGAGAGAGAGAGAGAGAGAGAGAGAGAGAGAGAGAGAGAGAGAGAGAGAGAGAGAGAGAGAGAGAGAGAGAGAGAGAGAGAGAGAGAGAGAGAGAGAGAGAGAGAGAGAGAGAGAGAGGATTTTGTTCTACGGAAATATTTGGTTTATATCCATGGAGTGTGTAGGCACTGTAGGGAGAGGAGAAGAAATAGAGCATCACGCTCTCTCTCATTATCTCGTGCGTGTGTGTGTGTGTGCGTGTGCGTGTGTGTGCGCGTGCCTCCACATGACTTTACGTAAAACTGTCTTCGTTGCCAATTGATGAAATGTTTGCTAATGGACAAGGAGGCTGGCTGACTGGTTGACTTAATGGCTGGCTGGCTGGTTAGATCACTGGCTGGTTAGATTAATGGCTGGCTGGCTGATTAGATCACTGGCTGGTTAGATTTTTGGATCGCTGTCTGGTTAGATTAATGGCTCAATGGCTGGTTATATTAATGGCTCAATGGCTGGTTAGATTAATGGCTCAATGGCTGGTTAGATTAATGGCTCAATGGCTGGTTAGATTAATGGCTCAATGGCTGGCTAGATTAATGGCTCAATGGCTGGCTAGATTAATGGCTCAATGGCTGGTTAGATTAATGGCTCAATGGCTGGTTAGATCAATGGCTGGCTGGCTGGTTAGATTAATGGCTGGTTGGCTGGTTAACTCAATGGCTGGTTAGATCAATGATTTCCTGGCTGGTTAGATTAATGGATGGCTTGTTGTCTAGCTGGTGACCAGCTAGACAACGCAATACAGCGCTGTAAATACCAGCGCAGGCATGTCCGGTCCGTGGCAGCGTCCGTGGGGCCAGCGTGGTGCAGGGCCTAGGATAGCAACGAGAAAAGCGAAGAGCGAGGTGGCGGCAATGGTTGTTGTTGTAACAGTAATATTTTTGAGCTTCTGTTTCTATTTGTTTTTCATTGTTTTAATAATAATTAATTAATAATATTGTGTCGTCTGTCCTCATAACCTTAATTCAGGCTAATTACCGGGGCGTACTGGGGCATGTGTTGCTGTGAAGGATTTGTTCTTAAGGGTGACAATTCGTTACTCAGGTCAAGGGTAAGGTAACGTAAATGTCCAGAGCCAGGGTGGGCGTGTTGCTGGTGAGTAAACCTGCACCAGACGCGTGTGAGGGCCGGGCTGCTATGGTGGGGCGTGGGGCGGCAAGAAGAGGCAGGGAGGCAAGGATGAAGGGAGGGAGGAGTGCAGGGAGGTAGGGGGAGGAAGGGAGGAAGGAGGGCAGAGAGGTATGGGGAGGAAGGGAGAGGCATAGACGTAGGGATTTGCATGGAGTGGCAGGAAGAGGCAGAGAGAGGCAGAGGGAAGAGAGCAGGGAGAGGCAGGGAGGAAGGAGGGAAGGGTGGAACCAAATATTATTGTGGGTTTGGAATCCTTAACCTTCACCCCTTTGGAGGACATTTGGCTGCTCACCCCATCGAAGGCATTTAAAATGTACTTTGCACTCTTCCTCCTCCTCCTTCGCCTTCTCATTCTCTTCCTTCTCTTCCTGCTTCATCGCCTCGTCTTCCTGCATCGTCTCCTCCTCCTCCTATGCGCTCCTATCCCTTCCTCATACCAGTGGGTTACATTAGTGTCATAAAACATTCAAATAAGCACCACAAGCTATGCTGGTGTTTGTTAATCCTTTTTAATCCTTTGTAATTCATCTTTTACCACAAGGACAGGAATGGCGGTGGAGTACCCGTGTCCTGCATCCCACCCAGGGGCGCCCCGTGGGTGGGCGCCTGGTGGGTTGTGCCGCGCGTGGTGGTGAGGGTGCCTTGCTGCCCCGGCACTGCGCTGTCACCACGGGCTGCCTCCCGGGGCCTCGAGGTTTGCCCGGGGCGGCGCGAGGGTGGGTTGTCACAGCCCTGTTATTTGTGCGACGAGATAAACTATTGTAACCACACCACAATATTTTTCCATGTTTGATGGTTTTTTTCTTTAATTTTCTTTATAACAGAAGGACTGCAGGCAAGGGCAAACAATAAAAGGAGTATACAAAAGTCCGTTAGCTGTCAGTCCCTATAAAGCACGGGTTCTTAACCTGAGCTCACAGAATCCCAGGGGTTCGGTGAGCCAGTCTCAGGGGTTACGCGGAGGCCCTCCGAACCACATTGCAATTGTGCTTTTATTGTAATGTGCTTAATTTTTATTATACTGGATTATTCACCTGGGTAGATTATACGTGAAATTAACGTAAATTCAAGTAGTGCGGTGGAGGGAGAGTTATGTGTGTGTGTGTGTGTGTGTGCGTGTGTGTTCGCCCGCCTCTCTCCCTTCCGTGCAGTGGCGTATATAGGGGGGGGGGGGGGGGCACTCGGCCATGGCCCCCCATTTTGTCCTGGGACAAAATCCGATTTACCATTGAATATTAAATTAGTGCAATATATCCCTCCTGTGGCCTTAAAATGCCCCTGAAAATGCTTGATTAAAAAAAATAATGTTCAGACACCTCCTCAGACCGCCAGCTGTAGAGGCCTGCTTCGCTCCACCCCTCTTAAAACAATCCTGGGTTCACCCCTGTGCCCCCCCACCCTCTCCAAGGACCTATACAGGGTGTAACACGAGTTTCTGCAAATATTGATACAGGTGAAAGAACATGTAATTCTAAGCACAAAATATTCCATAACCATATGCTTTTTAAAGCTTCCTTTAGACGTGAGAGGAAGTTAGAAAAATTTGAGTGCAGTGTGTACTCGCGGTTGCCGCTCGGTGACATTTTGAATGATTTAATCATAATGTTTACTAGTAATGGAGCATTACATTATCTTATAACAACACAATTGGTATTAATGGACATGTTATTACTAAATAAGCAGTACATGAGAACAGCAGGGCTGTAATAAACAATACTGTAAAAGGCTACATGGCATCGTGTCAGGGAGGGGAGGATGGAACACGTGACTCAGCTGATAGGCGTGAGGCCTCGCAGCCTAGTCCCTCCTTCCTCCCGCGCCCCAACGCACTGCCACTTATAAGGGCCGATTTCTCAGTCGTCCCCTTTCGGTGGGGTCCTTACCAACGAACGGCCATTTCCATCCCCAACAACAAAATCCGATTTCTTAGTCGTCTTTTGGGCCACTGTTGGTTTGTATCGATACCATAGATTGGAACCTTTGGGGACGCCGGGTTGGGGAGCATAGGGCCTCCCCAACAATGCTTATACTAATACAATTATTTATCAAATACCACTAATCCCTACTTCCAAATGGTTATATTTTCTTCTAAAAAATATGTAAACAATTATCAGACAACGCATCAACACGTTAGAGGGTTATAATGAAAGAAAAAGAAAAGTTTTAAAAGAACTTGGATGGCCGCGGTGAATGCACGTCACCACCTGTCAAGCAGACAACATATTTTTCACGGCCATCTGCCTTAATAAATTATTTTATCTGTCACCCTATCTATATTAATAAAAGCGAAAGTGTGTCTGTCTGTCTGTCTGTCTGTGTGTGTGTGTGTGTGTGTGTGTGGTATAGGTTCCGCCCCCCGTGGCGCAAACACCTCATATGGCACATTTTTGGAATCGGGTCGACCAGGGGAAGGTCATAAGCCCACTTATGAGATGATCCGATCATTTTTTTTTTTTTTTTTTTTAGCAGCCTATTAGCGAGAATTGTGAAAACAAAAGTGGGTTGCGAGAATTGAGGAAGCCTTGATGTAGGGTGATGGGTAATGGGTGAGTGAATGGGTGGGGTGATGGGTAATGGGTGTGGGGTGATGGGTGAGTGAATGGGTGGGGGGTGATGGGTTGGGGGTGATGGGTGATGGGTGAGGGAATAGGTGGGGGGTGATGGGTAATGGGTGAGTGAATGGGTGTGTGGTGATGGGTAATGGGTGAGTGAATGGGTGGGGGGTGATGGGTAATGAGTGAGTGAATGGGTGGGGGGTGATGGGTAATGGGTGAGTGAATGGGTGTGTGGTGATGGGTAATGGGTGAGTGAATGGGTGGGGGTGATGGGTAATGGGTGAGTGAATGGGTGGGGGGTGATGGGTAATGGGTGAGTGAATGGGTGGGGGGTGATGGGTAATGGGTGAGTGAATGGGTGGGGGGAATACATACATTTCTACATCCATGATTTCAGGAAAGTTAAAAGGGGCTATCTGGAGAGTCCATGTTTGGTGGGCCGAAGGCCCACCAAACACAGATGGTGGGCCGAAGGCCCACCAATAGCCCTCCGCAGTAGCTAGCCAAAAAGTCCGCCCGGAGGGCGGCTTTGCGGCTAGTATTCTTATATAATTCAGTAATATTGTAGGTATATATGCGTAAGATATACAAAAGTGGTTATATGTGAACTTGTTATTATAAATAAAAGTAATAATTATAAATAAATATTTAAATTATATAATTATAATGTAATATAATATAATTTACATATAACCAAATATAACCATATATAATTTATAAATTAAAGTAGAATATTATAAATAATCATTGTTATTATTTATATGTGTAAATAGTAATTATTTACTGACTTTGAATGGAATATTTACATTTTCCGCCACTCAGGCATACCAATAGTACCGAATCTGCCGTCTTTCTTTCGTTGGGATCCTTACCATGTTGGGTTCACGAAAACAGCGACTAAGAAATCGGATCTCTTTGTTAGTAAGGACTGTTACCAGGTTGGTAAGGCTTTTGGTTAGGGAGCTTACCAAAGGACTAAGAAATCGGCCCTTAGCCTTTTACATTAGTGTTTATTACAGCCCTGCTGTTCTAATGTACTGCTTATTTAGTAAATAACATGTCCATTAATACCAATTGTTCTGTTATAAGATAATGTAATGCTCCATTACTGGTAAACATTATGATTAAATCATTCAAAATGTCACCGAGCGGCAACCACGAGTACACACTGCACTACTCCATAATGTCGCTTGCCACTATCAAATTACTGGCCGCGGTAATTTTTCTAACTTCATCTCACGTCTAAAGGAAGCTTCAAAAAGGATATGGTTATAGAATATTTTGTGCTTAGAATTACATGTTCTTTCACCTGTATCAATATTTGCAGAAACTCGTGTTACACCGTAACACCGTATATACACCGTATATACACCGTATACGCCACAGCTTCCAACTCCATCCTTCCTTCGTTTTATTATCCTTTTTATTTTAATTTTTTATTTAATTTTATTATATTATTATACTTCATTTTTGACGCAATTTTTCTTACATTTTTGTATCAATTCAAATGGAATTTATTATTATTATCATCCAAATATACTCATTTTTGAGTATATTTGAATTTTTTTATTAATCTTTTTTTTCTTCCCATTTATGAGGTGTTCGGCGAGTGTGCGAAGGTTTTTGTTAAGGTTCGGCGCCTCTGAAAGGGTTAGCAACCACTGCCCTATAGAGCAGCCAGTAAGAGATTGTGGAAAGGGGGATGCGCCAGTCAAACTTGGATGTTTAGTGTTTGTAATTTTATAAGTATGCTTCCCAAAGCGGCGCTTGCATGTGTTATTGTGCGTGTGTGTGTGTGTGTGTGTGTGAGTGTGTGGACGCGGACGTGGTCGCCTTCCTCTCGAGGAGCGCCTGTGTGTATGTGGTGACATACAAACAGAACAACATGTGGTAGAGGTGTGCCCCATAACACAACACATTAAAAACCTTTACAGATTTAATACTGTTCATGACGTATTCTCTAATTTCAGTGATGTAATAACATGCAAAATTATTCATGAAGTTTTAAATAGTTATACTTATGAAATGCATATTCTTTTCCGTTAATAGTTTAGTTATTTTTTTGTCTTGCATAGGGACGTAGATCAAGCTGGCTGCTTGTTGAATTTTATGTGTTTAGTAGTTTATCGTAGTAGTAGTAGTTTTAGTAATTATTTTTTGTTGGACTACAGTTTGTTACTCAAAATATGTGGGAATGTTTCATTTTTTGGACATTAAGTGTTTTGTCTATTTATTAATGATATTATGTGTAATTTATGTATAAAGCTGTGGTCAATAAATATCTATATCTGTGTGTGGTGTGTGTGTGTGTGTGTGTGTGTGTGTGTGTGTGTGTGTGTGTGTGTGTGTGTGTGTGTGTGTGTGTGTGTGTGTGTGTGTGTGTGTGTGTGTGTGTGTGTGTGTGTGTGTGTGTGTGTGTGTGTGTGTGTGTGTGTGTGTGTGTGTGTGTGTGTGTGGTCCAATTCTACGATTGGAGCGAGAAATGGCTACTAAAATCTTAATTCCGATAAACGTAAAGTAATGCATATAGGTAACGATAACCTCAAATACAACTATCAAATGCAAAATAAGTCGTTAACTAAAATAGATCAGGAAAAGGAATTAGTTGTCATCATTGTCCGAGGTCGCTGGAGGTCCTGGTGATGGCTCTCGAGGCGCTGCACGAGGAGGCAAAGCCTTTGGGACTTGAGGTCTCTTGGCTCAAGACCAAGGTCCAGGTGTTTGGAGACTTACTAGATGAAGCAGTACAGTCTGTTCATGCGTGTGGCGAGGACATTGAGATCTTGGAAAGTTTTACATACCTTGGTAGCGCAGTCCATAATGACGGCGGGTCACGTCAAGAAGCCTTACGGCGGATTGGCATAGCCCACGGTGTTATGGACTCGCTCAGCGGGAGTATTTGGCGTTGTCGGTACCTGTGCAGGAGGACAAAGATCCGGATCTTCAAGTCGCTTGTGATCCCTGTCCTACTCTATGGTTGTGAGACATGGACACTAAATAGTGACTTGAAGAGACGAATCAATGCCTTTGGTAATAAGTGTCTTCGCAGAATTATGGGGTATCGCTGGGATGATTACGTGTCAAATCAGCGATTGCACCGTGAGACTGAATCGAGGCCTATTACCTGCATTGTCCGTCAGCGCCAACTTCGGCTATATGGGCATGTGGCACGCTACCCTGAAACCGATCCTTCCCATCGGGTTGTATCTGTAAGAGACAATCCGGCGTGGAGGAGGCCAAGGGGGCGCCCACAAGGCTCGTGGCTGGGGCAAGTTGATGTTTTTTGTCGAGAGTTGCTTGGTATGGGAAAGGAGCCTGCATGGGAACTCGCGCGTGGTGACCCCCGAGAGTGGCGTCGTAGGGTGGGCGAGGCGACGCGCCCCCCGGCGTATGCCCCCAATGATTGATTGATTGATTGTCCGAGCTCGCTTCGCTCGCCTGGACACCTATTTCAGCCGAAATCAGGTGTCATATAGGCTTCTAAAATGTTTCCTCTTCTTCTTCTTCTTGAGACTACTTTTGTGGGAGCACAGGATACTGGCGTAAAGGAAGAAATTTGGCACAAAAGGTTATATTTCGTCTCTTAACTCATTGTGCAAGCGAGCGAAGCAAGTTTTTAGCATTTATGCTAAAATTCGTAATATATTGTGCCTGGCGACATTAGTGCAGAGGCGAGAGTAGTGCATTAGTGTACTGGAAATAAAATATTTCGACCCGTAGCCCTCACAATAACAGTGTCTGAGCCGAGGATATTCAGACACTGCTGCTTGTGTTAGGCCTCATATAACCACTATAACTCGTGTTTCTAATGCCGTTATAGCAGTTATTTAGGGTTAGCATGGTGTTATATACGTGGTAGGGTGTGTGTGAGGTGTTAAATATGCCATTTCAGCCGTGGGTACAGACAGGAGTTGTCCAAGCCAGCGAAGGGAGCTTGGAGCTTGATTCGCATTAACAATTATGAAATACCACCACCACTACCACCACCACCACCATCACCACCACCACACCACCACCATACCACCACCACCACCACCACCATTACCACCACCACCACCATACCACCATTACCACCACCACCACCATACCACCATTACCACCACCACCACCACACCCCCATCACCACCATCACCACCACCACCACCACACCACCACCATCACCATTACCACCACCACCACCACCACCACCATACCACCACCACCACCACCACCATACCACCACACCACCATCACCACCACCACCAACACCATCACACCCCCGTCACCATCATCACCACCACCACCACCACCACCACTAAACTACCACCACCACCCCCCCACCACCATCACCACCACCACCACCCCCACACCACCATCACCCCACCACTACCATCACCACCACTACCACCACCACCATCACCACCACTACCACCACCACCACCACCATCACCACACCACCACCACACACCACCACCACCACACCACCACACCACCACCACCACCACCACCTACACCACCACCACCACCACCACCATCACCACCACCACCATCACCACCACCACCACCACCACCACCACCACCACCACCACTACTACCACACCACCACCACCATCACCATCACCACCACCACCACCATCACCACCATCACCACCATCACCATCACCATCACCATCACCATCACCACCACCACCACCAACCACCACCACCACCACCACCACCACCATCACACCATCACACCATCACACCACCACCACCACCACCATCACCACCACCACCATCAAAATCACCACCATCAAAATCACCACCACCACCACCACCATCATCACCACCACTACACCACCATCACCACACCACCATCACCACACCACCACCACCACACCACCATCACCACACCACCACCACACCACCACCATCACCACACCACCACCACACCACCACCATCACCACACCACCACCACACCACCACCATCACCACACCACCACCACACCACCACCACCATCACCACACCACCACCACACCACCACCACCACACCACCATCACCACACCACCACCACACCACCACCACCACCACACCACCACCACCACACCACCAGCCACCGCCACCATCACTACAACAACCACCATCACCACCACCACCGCCATCACTACACCATTTTTTTAATAATTTTTTTTTAAGAACTTTTTTCAAGAACAATTTAGCACTTTTCTTTTCTTTGTACAAAGTAAAGAAAATCAAAGAAGGAGATGGTGAAGGTTAGGTTGGGTTAGGTCAGGTTGTAATAGAAGTATTTTAAGGTGAGGGTATTTAAAAAGTTGACTTTAGCCTGTGCGAGCTTGGACACGTTCCACATCTTTAGTGTGGACGTCTATTTCCTAGTTTGTATTGATCTTAAAACGAGTACGCATTGCTTAGCTGCTAGTAAAATGGCGAATATGATGCTGGGCTTCATTAAACGCAACCTTGAACATAAAACCCCTAAATTAATGACACGATTATAGACTTCTTTGGTTAGGCCGCACTTAGAATATGCCGTTCAATTCTAGTCGCCTTATTTCGCCTCTCTCTCTTCAGAGTGGCTGTGAAAACTTAATAAGTTTGTAAAAAGGCATATATGGAATTGTTAGAAATTAATCTTATGAAGAGAGCCTGAGAAAACTTAAGATGTTTTCCTGAAAGGATCGTGTAGAATCCGTGGGGACTTGATAGAAACTTTTAAGATCCCTCAAGGATTTGACATCATTAATCAAGAGAACCTATTCAAGCTTTCTCCTCAGGTGACAATAAGAAACAACGGTTTAAAACTGAATGCTCAATGTTTCATCACAGATATACATACAAATTATTTCAATGTTAGAGTTGTTAATCGATGGAACAAAATACTAGCAAATGTTGTCGAAGCCAGCACAATAACTTAATTTAAAAGCAGTCTAGACGCGTACTATAAAGTAAATGGGTTTTGATATTGCCCTACGAACTATATTATATCGTCCCCCGGATCGATTAGTGTTAGTGGTATTTGTAGTTAGCATACTTCATATCCTATCAGACATCACTACGAAAATTCCATGTTCCTATCTTCTTTAAGAGCATGGGATCCTTTCAGGAGCGTAGCTAGACATTTGGGGGCCCGGGGGGCTTACTTCCTGGAGGGGCCCCCTTTAAAGTTTGCAGGTGTTTTTTATTGGCGGGGGGGGGGGCGAGCGAAACGAGCCCAACCAGCGGGGGGGATTCGGGAAATATTTGGAAAAAGAACATATTTTGGTGCATTTTGACACTTTTTGAGACTTACAATGCCCATAATTCATTTCTAATCCGAATAATAAAGCCTATGATGGTACTCAAACGATACAGATAAAATTTTACACAAACCCCAAGGAGTTAAAGCCTAGTTTGTAGAGAATCACAGGAGTTTTGTTTGATTGAGTGATGCATTTGGGGGTCCCCCTCTCTTGGGGGCCCGGGGGGCGATTTCAAACAGCTCCTCGTCGGCCCCCCCCTAAGCTACGCCACTGGATCCTTTTCCAACTGTACTGTTACATGTAGTTGATAGTTAGTAGTATGTAGTTCAGCAGATACCCTCGTTATAGGCCAATAGGTCTCCTTGTATCTGTTATTCCTATGTATTCCTATGTATTCCTCCTCCTCCTCCTCCTTGTCGTGCTTTATTTATTTATTTAAAAAAATGAAATTTACAAAATGAAAATGGGCCAGCCAGCAATCCCTGGCGTGGTGGTCCCGGCCGCCGTGATGAGCCTCGCCGTGTGCGGGAGGCTGGAGTCTGGCGCTCCCCACGCCGAGGAGGTGGAAGCCGCCACGGCCGGAACGCACCGGCGCCTCCAATGGCACCTGCTCCGCATGGAGGAGCACAACCGGCGACACCGGGCGCTGATGGGGTCCATCTAGATGGACATGGAGCGTCTCATGGACGTGACCTCCGCGGTGGAGGCGCTGCAGCGCGTCACCACCTCCACCCCGAGGGACTTGCGTGCCCTGGCCAAGAGTACCAAGGACAAGGGCAACGCAGCCCTGCAGGAATAACAGAAGGCCGTCGAGGGCGAAGAGAAGATGACCCTCCACGCCCGCCACAGGGCCCACGCCAAGGCACACCTGCAGGAGGACAAGCAGGACCTGCACGTCGTGAAAGGCGTCGCCGTCAAGCAGGGAGGAAAACAGCTTCTTCAGGTCCTTCAATTTTCCTTCCTCTGCCTTCTAGCTGTTCCTCATCTTTCTTTCCTCGTCTTCCTACTCCTGCCCTCCTTTTCCTTGAGAGAGAGAGAGAGAGAGAGAGAGAGAGAGAGAGAGAGAGAGAGAGAGAGAGAGAGAGAGAGAGAGAGAGAGAGAGAGAGAGAGAGAGAGAGAGAGAGAGAGAGAGAGAGAGAGAGAGAGAGAGAGAGAGAGAGAGAGAGAGAGAGAGAGAGAGAGAATATTGCATACAACCCAAGATATACATCGCATAGGTATCAATGCGTACATAATATAATATTGGCCGCGTAAATCATGTTTCTTCGACTCCCCTCATAAAATACAAACACAGTAGGAGCTCCAAGCTGCTCCCACAACTATATTACAGGCAACACCTTTTTAGGTGAAGAAAGGCGGCCGTAAAGGAGAGAACAATGTGAAATATAACCCAGGCGATATATTTGTATTCATTGCACTAAAGAAAGAGCAGTCCCAGACCTCCACCAAGGTTGTTAAATACCCCCATGTTTTTGCTTCTGTTACATTTGTTTTTCTTGATCATGAAATCATTCCCCGAGAAAGGGTGTACTGTACATTCCTCATAACTCAACGTTCTTGGAAACATTTGGGGCTTATAAAGTGGGTGTTGATTTTAGGTCATATAATATAAGATATATACAGTGTATAAGATAAGTCATATAAGTCATATAAGAAACAAAGCCACTGATTTAGTAGAATAACCAGAATAATTTTTTGTAGATATGCATTCCTTGATCATGAAAACATACAATAAAAAGTTGGTTAACAAACACTTTATTATCACCATTGGTTCCAGAGTTATTGAGGAAAAACCGCAACCCGGTAATATCGGTTCAGACACTACTATAGAGTCAGACTTTGTTCTGGGCGGCTGTGTTGGTGTACGCCATGGCAGCTACCCTGGTGAGAGTGACGGTTATCACGCCCGCCCACCCTGTGCTGCTGTAGCTGTATGATGGGTGTCAGGGATGTCAGGCAGAGGGACGTGTGTTGGGCGTGATGCTGCTGCAGCAACACCTAAGGCGGCGAGAAGGCTGGCGTGCAGGCGTGTGTTCAGCGCCAAGCGTGGCTGCGGGCGTCACGATGCCTTGGCTGGTGCCTGGTGGGCGTGGGCGTGCCGGGCACCAGTATTCGTGTACTGACCATCGTTGTGACGCACCAGTACCAACGCCCTGGTGCTGCTGGTGTACCACTGAAGGCCGGTGCAACACGCATCCTGGCCTCGTCACCTGCCGTGCCTCATCTTTACCTCGTGGCTTTGTAGTCTTGAGGCCGCTCGCCAGGCCCCGAATTGAGGGTCTCGTGACATTATCCACCTGCATGAGGGGTGAACGGCCACAGTGACACCTGCGGCGCGATGTTATGGGAGGGATTGACGAGGTGCTGCATGGGTACGCGGACGCGGGGCTCAGTGCGGGATACCTACCTCCTGGCGCCTCTGTGCTCTTCTGCCTCATGAGAGTTTTTTGAGGCCGTGAACGACGTGTGACGAAGAGGAGAACCCGATAGTACAGCGACACGTTTCATGAACACCAAGACGGCAGGGGTGATGAGGCTGGTCACCGTCTCAGAGGCTCAGGCTGGCGCGAGGCTCAGAGCGAGGCTTGGGCTTGGACCGGGGTTTACTCATGTGTCCTTTTTTTTTTATTTTTTTTTTTATACATCCTGTTACGTTACGTTTTATGAATGGTATTTGCCCTCGAGTGTGTTGGATGGGAAACACGTGGATCCATCAGGGGTGCGGATAGGGACGGAGCGTGGAGCCCTGGGCTTAGAAGAAGAGCGCAGGGACACACGAATTCAGGCTAGGGACGGAGAGTGGCCTTGGGAGGAGACGCGCCCAGGGACATCAGGGGCGGCATTTTCGCACGGGGAATGGACATCTGCTATTCAGGAGAAACACGCAGGGACATCAGGAGCGTCGGTTTGGAACGGGATTGGGACTTTTGTTTTCCCAGAGCAGAAAGGCATATATGTACTGTACTTTGCCTTAGCTAGAGTGTATCTGGCAACTCTCCTTCCTTACACCACGAGCAGATAGATAGGGTGACGGTTGACCAGCTTGACCTCACCCCAGTCACCACGCCACCACCACAGTAACCAGGTTCATTCTCTGGCTGTCTGCTTGGCGTCAGCATCAGCATCCTTGTCCTCTATACATTTACAACCCTTTGAATACACCTGTCTCCTGTCCACAACTTCAGCTGAGTATTATTCACACCGCACACACTCATAATAAGAGACGCACTCCAATAAGACATATTAGGTCGTGACCCATGTGCTTTCCCTCCTCGTTGCCCCACTACCAACCACGACCTACCCAGCCACGCGCCCACACCTCGCCACTACCTGCTACCCACACCACAACCTTCTGTTCCTGTTAGTGTGTCGTTATAGCAAAGGTTCACGCTATACCCGCTATATTGAGACATGATCAGTGACGGGATATTTTGTCCGAGATTGGACATCTTTGGTTTTGGCGGAGAAACGCGAAAGGAAATCAGCGACAGCAGGATTTTTTGTCCGGGTTGGGACATCTCTGGTTTTAGAGGAGAAACGGACATCAGTGATAAGAATAATTGTCCGGGTTTATACACCTCTGATTTGTGAGGAGCAACGGACATCAGTGATAAGATTTATTGTCCGGGTTTGGACACCTCTGATTTGTGAGGAGCAACGGACATCAGTGATAAGAATTATTGTCCGGGTTTGTACACCTCTGATTTGTGAGGAGCAACGGACATCAGTGATAAGATTTATTGTCCGGGTTTGGACACCTCTGATTTGTGAGGAGCAACGGACATCAGTGATAAGAATTATTGTCCGGGTTTGGACACCTCTGATTTGTGAGGAGCAACGGACATCAGTGATAAGAATTATTGTCCGGGTTTGGACACCTCTGATTTGTGAGGAGCAACGGACATCAGTGATAAGAATTATTGTCCGGGTTTGGACACCTCTGATTTTGGAGGAGAAACGGACATCAGTGATAAGAATTTTTGTCCGTGTTTAGACACCTCTGATTTTGGAGGAGAAACTGACATCAGTGATAGGAATTATTGTCCGTGTTTAGACACCTTTGGTTTTGGAGGAGAAACTGACTTCAGAGACAGAAATTTTTGTCCGGGTTTGGAGACCGTTGGTTTTGGAGGAGAAACGAACCCGGACATCAGTGATAGGAATTTTTGCTCGGGTTTGGAGATCGTTGGTTTTGGAGGAGAAACGAACCCGGACATCAATGATAGGAATTTTTGTCCAGGTTTGGAGATCGTTGGTTTTGGAGGAGAAACGAACCCGGACATCATTGCTATTAATTTTTGTCCGGGTTTGGAGATCGTTGGTTTTGGAGGAGAAACGAACCCGGACATCAGTGATAAAAAATTTGTCCGGGCTTGGAGATCGTTGGTTTTGGAGGAGAAACGAACCCGGACATCAGTGGCGGGATTTTAGGCTTGGCAGTGGATGTCTTAGACTTAGGAGGAGAGATACACAGGGACATCAGGGGTGGGATTTTAGGCCTGGCAGTGGATGTCTTAGACTTAGGAGGAGAGATACACAGGGACATCAGGGGTGGGATTTTAGGCCTGGCAGTGGATGTCTTGGACTTAGGAGGAGAGATACACAGAGACATCAGGGGCGGGATTTTAGGCCTGGTAGTGGATGTCTTGGACTAAGGAGGAGAGATACACAGGGACATCAGGAGCGGGATTTTAGGCCTGGCAGTGGATGTCTTGGTCTTAGGAGGAGAGATACACAGGAACATCAGGGGCGGGATTTTAGGCCTGGCAGTGGATGTCTTGGAATTAGGAGGAGAGATACACAGGAACATCAGGGGCGGGGGATAGAGCGTGACAGTAGGAGGGGACACACGTAGGGACATCAGGGTGGGGGGATAGATGGTGACAGTAGGAGGGGACACACGTAGGGACATCAGGGGCGGGGGATAGAGCGTGACAGTAGGAGGGGGGACACGTAGGGACCTCAGGGTCGGGGGATAGAGCGTGACAGTAGGAGGGAACACACGTTGGGACATCAGGGGCGGGGGATAGAGCGTGACAGTAGGAGGGGACACACGTTGGGACATCAGGGGCGGGGGATAGAGCGTGACAGTAGGAGGGGACACACGTAGGGACATCAGGGGCGGGGGATAGAGCGTGACAGTAGGAGGGGACACACGTTGGGACATCAGGGTCGGGGGATAGAGCGTGACAGTAGGAGGGGACACACGTTGGGACATCAGGGTCGGAGGATAGAGCGTGACAGTAGGAGGGGACACACGTTGGGACATCAGGGTCGGGGGATAGAGCGTGACAGTAGGAGGGGACACACGTAGGGACATCAGGGGCCGAGGTAAGCGTAGGGAAGGCAGCTGATGAGAGCTAGCCTTTGGGTGTGAGCAAGCCAAACTAGGGCAAGCCTCAGGGTGTGGATAGGAGTGGGTGGTTAGGTCTTCGTGGTAGGCTCGGGATTGTGCCGCCAACGATTGCGAGCTGGAATGAGCGATGACCTGGCAGGATTGCGGGGCAAGAAGCCTCAAGCGCTGGTAAGTGGTTTGCGATGCAGACGGGAAAAAGCCAAGGCGATGGCTTCGTTGCAATAAGCACTGAATAGACTCTGGGCGCATACATTGATCTGTTTGCCTTTGCTTTCCGATGACCAGCCGCACCTCGGGTAGGGATCGGGCCTCCAGCCGCCCCATCGCCTGGCGTCGCGGCTCAAACACGGCGAGTTCTCGTCCGTAACGTTTTCGAGATCGCATCAATAGCGACACAATCCTGAATATCAAAACAAGGAGAGCCGCGACAGCCCACGCCAGCAGCCAGGCGCCGCTGTGGGCCCAGTGAGCCTCGGTGATCTGCTGCAGGGTCGTCTTCAAGCACTCGATGTGCCACTGTTCCTGAAGCGCCGTCAGGAAAGACCGGTACACAGGCACGTAGGCCCACCAGCCACTGCTTGGGGCCGGACAGGCCACGTACACGTTCAGGACCCGGGGAGGCTGCAAGGGGCCAAGCCACCTTAAGCCTCCTCGGCGTTCCCACTGACGCAGACGCTCCAGCACGCCGTGGTCGGGCTGCAGCTGTAGGTCCTGAGTAGCGTGCAGAGACAGCCAGGCGGTCACCGCCAGGAGGGTCGCCAGCATGGTCACAATATCCATGTTATGGAACATCTTAATCTTCACCTGGTAAATCATCGGTGTAGGAATCTATACCTCAACCTCTGTACCGTCAGAACAGGCTAGGCCGCTGTATTAAGGATCTTTTTTTCTTTTAAGGAAGCATGTCTTCATGCCGATATCTTCACTACAATTTGTCGATAAGGAGTATTGTGCATGAATAAT
>JACEEZ010023838.1:23308-72762 GCA_016584305.1 Chionoecetes opilio | reverse complement strand
GGGGGAAATCGGGTTTGTAAAAATTGAAATTTTAAAGGGGGAAATTTTTAAAAAAGGAAAACCCCGCGTCACGCTGAAAATCTTTTTTTATGGGTAGCACCCCCATTGCATCAAAAATCAGACTAAGCTACCAGGGGCGGGAAGGCTATCATATCTTAATGTATTTACAGTCACTCTATAAACATTTTAGTACCATTCGTGTTTAGTCACCCCAGGTGGTACCGATATCTGGCCTGGCTCATGGACTATATTAGGAGAGCCATGGACCTCAGCGGTCATAGGAGACCATCGTGTCAGGCAAGGTAAATAGAAGCAGGAGGCGTGGCAGCGACTCACAGCTGAGTGACCTGACGATTTATCAGGTAATGGGTGTTGTATCGACGATGGTGATCCCCCCTTCCCTTGCAAGCCCTGCTCTCCCACCCATGTGTCTTCCTTCATATCGAGCAACTCCGCCACACAATGTTCAGGGCAAGCGGTGGGCCTGCCTCCTGTTTCTTCCTTTATGGCAACAATGATACACTTGAAATATATTTTAGTCAATCAGTGAGTCACTGGTGACGTGAGTGTGGCTTGGCAATTACCTGGCAAGCGTCCCGCCCTCCGTCAGGGTGTCCGGCACACAGGGTCTCCTGCCCGATGCCCTGAGGCCAGGTTTCCGCGTAGTGGGGCAAGTTGGAGTAGCTGGTGTCACACCGGGCCGACGAGAACGCTGTCATGTTCACCTCCTGCAGGTAGGAGGTGGGTATCCCACCTAATAGAAAGCATGTGGTCAATTATATATATAATTATCTTTAGTACTGAATTAGTCCTTCCTTTATCTTGCAGAGGCCTTTTTACAATATCACAATAATCTCCATCGTCAAGCTGCTACAGTAAAAGTATTTGGCCTTTGTATGTACCGAATTGTGTGTCGCCGTAGCCAGTGAGCGTCACGTTATGGCCCGTGATGTCCACCTCGCTCTCCAGGGCCCAAGGGAGGCACACAGGGCTGATGAACTCCTGGCCAAACATAAACAAGTCATCTGATAAGTTGTGTGTCTGTTTGTGTGTGTGTTGTGTGTTATGTGTTATGTGTGTGTGGTGCTGCGGCCCTGCGAGCTATGGCCAAAATTTTGCAGTCTCAACCTTTCCAAATTACGTTAAGTGTTCATATTATTATGAGCTAGCATAATTGCCGCGCTCCGGGCGGCATATTCCCGTTCTCTGGAATAGTATGTGGTATGGGGATGTCTCTAGCCAATCATCGTTGTCCAAGCTCGTGACGTCGCCCGGGGGTGGAGCTTCAGTGATTGCTGGGCTATAATCTGTATGTTTTATTTAAGATTACACTAAATAAACTGTTTTAATTAGCGTAGCGTAACCTAACCTAACTCAGTTACCTATATTATCTTAACCAAGAATAATTAAATTGTGTATTCAACAGATAACACAGATAATAAACAATTGTTTATAAATTAATTGTGTAATAACACAGATTAAAACCCAGTGATCACTTAAGCTCCACCCCCATGTGACGTCACAAGCGTGGACAACGGTGATTGGCTAGAGTATCCCCATACCACATACTTTTCCCAGAGACGGAATATTTCCCCGGGTTCGGCTGTTTCTGCCAGTCGATGTTTCTGCGTGCGACGTCCGGGCTGACCGTTAGTCTCTGTCTCTTTCTCTCGCTTTCTCAAGCGTGTCGGATCGGGAACACACACACGCGCACGCGCACACGCACACGCACACGCACACGCACACGCACACGCACACGCACACACACACACACACACACAGTCACCTGCAGGGGCACCCGTGAAGCCAGCCTAAGAAGGGCCAGGTCGTGGTAGGCCTCGGGGTGGGTGTAACCAGGGTAGGGCACCATCTCTGTCACACCAAAGTCTTGGTGATCCGCACCGTCGTAGTCGTCCTTGTAGTTGTGTTCACCAAGGCGCACCACCTCGGGCTTCCTGCAAAGGGGTTGTAGAGGCTTTTCATTGAGTCCCCTTTCTCTTGTTTTAAAGCAACCCACCACCTTAGCCGACATGGCAACCTGTGACCCCTTTTGGTGCGTCCACCACTGGCAACATTTTGTCTACAAAAACAAGTTGAAAACACTGCTGGAAACACAACAGCCGACATTTGGAGACATGTCTAGAGACAATGTAAGAGACCTTGAGGGTTACAATGTTGGCGAAATGTTGGCAACAAGAGGAGACTTTGTGAGGCCGTCCACACTGGATGTCATGTCGGCGTGTGAGCATCGGCCCTCTTGAATCTATGCTTATATAGAGTATGGGTAGGATCCCAGAGCAAAGTGTGTCCGCGGTATCAATCGATCAATTGTACCGTCTGTTCCTTCGTCCACTCCATGGTTTTGTCCTAAGTAGGCTTACAACGAGTGAACCAGATGCCGCCGCTGTTGGTGTGTTTCTGTGTGTCTGCCCAGATATCTCCCCCGATATTAACTCGTCCACACCGGTGTTACCAACATATCACCTAAATATCAGTACCAACATGTCTACAACATTGAATCATTCCCGACCTCACAACTTGTTGCCTACTATGTTGTATTTTGTGTTTCCAACATATTTTGTTGCCAGTGTGGACGCACCATTTCTGTCCCGGGCAAATTGAGGGCACGCGCGTCGACTGGCCAGACATAACTAGGGGAGACATCTAGACAGTCGGGTCGCTCCTCGCTTCCGCTGTCCTCTTCCCCATAAACAGTCACTTTGTGGTTCACCTAGAGTCAGCCTTTTGCCCCCGTGTGTTTCACCTTAAAGTAATCGTCCAGACTATTTCATCATTCCTGATTTAATGCGGTCTAAATATAGCCATTATCGAATATATCAACAATATGCTGTCACTTTTTGCATTCAGTCAGCCGTTTTTAAATAATCCGCAATCAATGTATGCAAATTCCCCGAGCTTCCCAAACGCTCCTGCACACTAGCAGACAACGCACCATGGCTCAGTGATGTCACCCAAAGCAGCTCGCCCTCCCGCGGTAATCCAGAAGCATGTGAACACAGAAATATATATAGTACTTGAAGAATTTTGGGTGTTGCTGATATAATTTTTTTGCGATATGGCATATACTTGCATCTTTATGGGTGCAGCAAGAAAGCTGTGCCTATCCAGAGAGCTTATCATCCGTTTCAGACCGATACGGCCACGATATATGTGTGGAGATGGTTTGTGTGCCAGGGGAAGGCAGGCTGTGTGATGCAGATTGTCGCCCTCCCGTGGCGTCATCAGCAAGTTTCTCGCGGCGGCTGGACCGGGGCAGATTTTTTTTTACCGCGCTTTCTACAAACATCGTGTATTTTTACGGAAATAAGGCATGGAAATTTTTTTTTTTTTGTGGATTATGTATTTTGAATGAAAATTTAACATACTTATGCAAAGGAAAAATGGGTCTGGACGATTACTTTAATATTCAAGAAAATGCAATAAGGGAACTTACATTATCCTGCCCCTTTCTCCAAGGTAACACACCCGACAGCTGTTGACCGCAACTCTGTTCCCCTGAGGATGTGAAGAACCTTTTCCTGTTCCCCAACACAACAGTTAGTCTGGTGGCAGTGTAATATCTCCAAATCAACTTACGTCAGAGCCGTAAGTTACGTGTGGCCTCTCGAAACCCTGACCTTCAAAACGGGCCGCCACAACATGGTGGTGGTGGAGGCGTTTGCGCGCTGTGTGGGTTGCTTTTGTTACTGAAATTGTAGCCAATATTCAATGCTCCGTGTGCGTCACTCACTTGCGGAAGAAGCAGTGGAGGGCAGACAGGACCCAGTGCTCGTTGATCAACACTGCCCCGCAGAACCATGTGATGGCCTCGCCCTGCCGCTCACCAACGAGCGCCTGTACAGGAAACACGACACTTGCTGTTTGGTGCTTCATTTAAGTCACTGAGTCTAATATTAATAGAATCAATAACTTTTCTCTCTTACCATCCAAGGCCATGCGTTCTTATCGGCCTCCTCATGCCCGATACCTGCAATGCAGTTCTCGTAAAAAACCTCTGTCCCGTTCGCCAGTGTTCTCGTCTCGTTCCAGCATGTGGGCTCCGGTATCGTTGTGATGATATATACATTTTTTTTATTTCTTCCACATTCTGTAAAGAAAAATGATTCGTGTCACATCTTGATGGTAATATCTAGACGATTTTTTTTGTTTCATTTATTCACTGCGACTGTTGTGTTCGGTTAATACTCACGGAATGTTTGTGGTGGCGGTGCTATGTCCGTGACGGGCTGGGGGGCGACACCTGTACAGGAGAGACTGAGGTGTTAGCGTGACCTTGCTTATCTTACAGTAAGTATCAACAGCTTATCTTACAGTAAGGTTTTCAGCCTACATAATGTACGACGTCGAGTTTGGTAATGGTATCACTGTACTGCAAGAACTTTATAACAGTGTTGTTCCCGTAATGGTGAAACAGAAGTCATGTATTATTTACCCACGTCACACTTACCCAAGGTTTTACCGCAGCACACCAGGAAAGCGGAGTTCATAATGCCACACTTGCGCGGTTCACCAAAGTCTGCCGTGTTGACGCAGGCTCGAACGCACGTCCCCGTCGCCCCCGAGTGTGTGGCGCAGTCGTCCCCCTCGGCATGGTCCAGCTGGCCGGGGAAGATGATGCCTCTGGCCCCTGTAACAAACACAAGGTAATAGCCATCAGTCTCGTGTTTAGGAAGTAATGGTATAGAGAGAGAGACACATGCAACCCTAGACCACTGTTGACCAGGTTCTTATAACATAATTAAGACGATGGAGATGAGGCAGGTAGGGTTGAAACTGCGGCTCACTTGCTAAAAGGTAATAATTTTCCACTCCATGTTACATACAGTAATATTACAAATCTTGAGGCTCTCAGGTGATGGCCGATTTTCAGTAGAACGAGAACTTTCTTTTAAAGCTTATTTTGGCAAATTGTTACACCCCCACGATAGCAAAATGTACTTACTTACTTACGTAGATGTCTATACATGCGACAAACGTACTCGTGTGGCGTGAGAAGTCTATAATAATATAAGCGAAAGTGTGTCTGTCTGTGTGTGTGTGTGTGTGTGTGTGTGTGTGGTATAAGTTCCGCCCCCCGTGGCGCAATCACCTCATATGGCATTTTTTTGGAACCGGGTTGACCAGGGGAAGGTTTTAAGCCCACTTATGATATGATTCGATCACTTTTTTTCTTTCTTTTTTTAGCAGCCTATTAGTGATAATTGTGAAAAAAAAAGTGGGATGCGAGAATAGAGGAAACCTTGATGTAGGGTGATGGGTAATGGGTGAGTGAATGGGTGGGGTGATGGGTAATGGGTGTGGTGTGATGGGTGAGTGAATGGGTGGGGGGTGATGGGTTGGGGGTGATGGGTGATGGGTGAGGGAATAGGTGGGGAGTGATGGGTAATGGTAAATATAAGGGAAAGTGTGTCTGTCTGTCTGTCTGTCTGTCTGTGTGTGTGTGTGTGTGTGTGTGTGTGTGTCTGGCATAGGTTCCGCCCCCCGTGGCGCAATCACCTCATATGGCACATTTTTGGAACCGGGTTGACCAGGGGAAGGTTTTAAGCCCCCTTATGATATGATTCGATCACTTTTTTCTTCTTTTTTTTTAGCAGCCTATTAGCGATAATTGTGAAAAAAAAGTGGGTTGCGAGAATAGAGGAAACCTTGATGTAGGGTGATGGGTAATGGGTGAGTGAATGGGTGGGGTGATGGGTAATGGGTGTGGGGTGATTGGTGAGTGAATGGGTGGGGGGTGATGGGTTGGGGGTGATGGGTGATGGGTGAGGGAATAGGTGGGGGGTGATGGGTAATGGTAAATATAAGCGTAAGTGTGTCTGTCTGTCTGTCTGTCTGTCTGTGTGTGTGTGTGTGTGTGTGTGTGTGTCTGGTATAGGTTCCGTCCCCCGTGGCGCAATCACCTCATATGGCACATTTTTGGAACCGGGTTGACCAGGGGAAGGTTTTAAGCCGAATTATGAGATGATCCGATCACTTTTTTTTTTTTTTTTTTTTTTTGGCAGCCTATTAGCGATAATTGTGAAAAAAAAAGTGGGTTGCCAGAATTGAGGAAACCTTGATGTAGGGTGATGGGTAATGGGTGAGTGAATGGGTGGGGTGATGGGTAATGGGTGTGGGGTGATGGGTGAGTGAATGGGTGGGGGGTGATGGGTTGGGGGTGATGGGTGATGGGTGAGGGAATAGGTGGGAGGTGATGGGTAATGGGTGAGTGAATGGGTGTGTGGTGATGGGTAATGGGTGAGTGAATGGGTGGGGGGTGATGGGTAATGGGTGAGTGAATGGGTGGGGGGTGATGGGTAATGGGTGAGTGAATGGGTGGGGGGAATACATACATTTCTACATCCATGATTTCAGGAAAGTTAGAAGGGGCTATCTGGAGAGTCCGTGTTTGGTGGGCCGGGCCCACCACCAATAGCCCTCCGCAGGAGCTAGCCAAAAAGTCCGCCCGGAGGGCGGCTTTGCGGCTAGTGTGTTATAATTACAACTCAGTACAGTACACCATTACGTTCCCAAGATTAGAGGAACCGTCCCTCGTATTCATAGACCATTGTCCTCATTAACACCAAGGAAATAAGACATCTACGACATTTATATTAGACCTAACTCTCTTGGCTTTGTTCCTCATCATACTGAACAATGCTATGCGACGATTGGTTGGCAGCTGTGACTGAGACTGTGACTCTATACCAGGGGTTCCCAAAGTAGTCGATATCGACCGGACCATCCAAGGGGTCGAAAGGGGGTCAATAAAGGGCTAGGGGGTCGATGAATGGCTAGGTGAGGAAAGTTTCAGCACGCAACAGCTGCCAGCAACCATTATGCGAGTTGTACCAAGGTCACCTCTGTGTCACCCTGACATATAGAGACAGACGGCTTTGACTTGGTTCGGTGCTACTCTGTGACGTCACGTCGGATATGTACCCCGTCCCACGCACCCTCCACACACACACCCCACTCTCTCCCCTCCTCTGTCCCAAGATCGTTCCGTACGTGAAATATTCCTGTCTGCTTCCCGTACTGAGCGAGCGAGCGTATTCCCCCCTCTCGTTGATGAGTGGACAGCCAGTAGTCCAGTACATTCTCAGCACGCTACTACTACTACTATTACTACTACTACTACTACCTATAAGTACTACTATAATTCCCCATATTCATTTAATTATAAAATGTATGTATTACGTTTTTTTTTCTTCATAACATATTATTTTCATTTAAATGTGTTGGGGTGGATGAAATATTTGAAACTTTATTAGGGGTCGATGAGCCGAAGAGTTTGGGAGCCCCTGCTCTATACGAAGCTTGGGATAGAAGAGAGGGAGGGAGATACGAAGCTTGGGATAGAAGAGAGGGAGAGAGATGGGTTGGTTGGCGGCTGTGACTCCAGACGAAGCTTGGTAAGGAAGGCAGAAGGGAGGGAGAAGGGTGATAGGACTGAGACACTCACCTGATATCACTCCCATCTTGTCCTGAAATGAGGCAGGTATGTAAGGGGGGGGGGGTACGGGGTATGGAGGGTGTTGCCATGGTACAAAGACATCCCACCAACCACTGCCCATACGAGAGAGAGAGAGAGAGAGAGAGTGATCGCGTTCTGTTCTTCTCTCTCTCACTCTCTCTCTCTCTCTCTCTCTCTCTCGTGTGTGTGCTTGCGTGCGCGTTCGGGTGTATATATTATGTGTACGTGCGTATATGTGTTCGTGCCTTTGCGTAGAAAAAGAAGAAGGAAGAAGCAACAGAGGATAATGTTAAAAAAACAAGGAAGAAAAAGAAGAGGAATGAGGCAGACCTGGTAAACATATTTCCTAGTTGCGAAGGTTGTCGAGAATACAGACGTGACGGGAAGGATAAGTGTTCTAATCCTGCCTCGATAGCACGCAATAACCCTGGTGTTCACTGCAGCGCCTTGTTCACTTCACACACACCTTCGTGGCCTAAGAACAATGAAAACACCATCTCGGCAGACTATATGACCTTGAACAGGAAAGTCTCATCCTTCCCCCAAACCCACCCTTCCCCCGCCCCTTCTTTCCCCACCTCTGTATCTATCCCTTTCACCTGCGCCGCGAGTCTTGATTGTGGTGCGTTTTCAAGCAGCCTTCACAGGATCCGTGGCTGGCTGAAGCATATAACTACCAAAGTACCAAAATACCAAGTAAACCCACTTCGTAAACGAACAGAAAAATCTGGCAACTCCGGTCAAATAGTGACGTCGCCGGAACGCTCTCTCCTCAAGGCTGCTTCTAGAGAGAGCGTTCCAACTTCCGGCGACGTCACTATTTGACCGGAGTTGCCAGATTTTTCTGTTCGTATACGAAGTGGGTTTACCCGCACCTGTCTGTATCTCTCTCCACTTAACATGATCAAAATTCTTCTTAATTTAAAATTCTCTACCATTATGTTCGGCGAGACATATGTATACCTACATTATACACTTTTTATATAACTTGAGATAAGAAAAACACCACTCATTTAGTCCTAACTGTGCTTTTAAGATCAATTTACTGGCAGTTACATGATTTTTTTACTTATCAGACATGTATAGACAAGGCTTTAGGCGCTATGATAACCGTAGAAGCAGAGCAGACACACATAAGAACATAAGAACATAAGGAAGCTACATGAGGCAGAGAGTAGACAGTCTAGAGAGTCTACACGTGGTAGTTCCTGATACTTAACACTATCTACCTCCACCTTTCATCACCATCCATGAAATTATCTAGCCTCCTTTTAAAACTCCCGATTGATTTCATACTAACTACCTGACGACACTCATAAGCCGAGGCGGCGGATACCTTAGGCCTTACCTGCGACCACAAAGAAGGCGATCAGTAAGACAGCCTTCCTCAAACACATCTTGTTGGGACGCTCACTAAGTAGAGACTGGTGTGCACTGTGCAATCACTGTGTACTGTGCATACTCTCTCACAGTGCTGCCAGACCTCGCAGACCTGACTCCCAGGCTTGTAGTAGTATCGTACACGGCATGGTGAAAATTGTTTCCTGAAATCATAATTTATTCTTATCCGCGCCTACTCCTCCTACTCCCTTATCCTTCTATCAACATCCTTGGTTGGCCAGTATCGGGTTCTCTCCTCTCTATGATGAGTTGTGAATATTATGCAGCGGTAATGGGGTCAAGATTGGGCAGGTGATTACGCGGGCTGTTACTCCAACCTAATATCACGCTCTAGGGCGGTATTTTAGGTTATTTTATGTTAGGTAAATTAGGTTAGGTTAGTTTAAGTAGGTTAGGTAAGGTAAGTTTGGGTTAGATTTAAAAACACCAAATTATGCGCATGCGCTGGACCAACCGGCAGGGCGGCTCTTCTGTACCGTAACACCGGGACTCGCACTGAGGGATCGAACGAACACCGAAAAAATTGCGGAAGGAGATTTCACGTGTAGAGTTTGTATTATGACACGTTTTAGGGACCGTCAGTGTTTCATATACTCCTTACAGACTTATTATGTGTCGAAAAGTAATTGTTTACAAGATGCTTGGTGTTTTTAATTTCTAGACAATGGTTGAGTTAAGATTTAAGCCATAGAGATACGTAGATACTTCCCAGACATATCCACACCACAACGTAGAAGAAGCAAGTCTAGTGTATCACAAACAAGATGCAATCACACTCAGAGGAACGTTTTGTTTTGCCTTTATTGCCAAGAACCGACAACACTATAATGCAATAGATATCAATACAATGCAAACACAATGATTATATTCCTAATGCTACTATCAAGCAAATTAATGTAAACCGAATAGTGATATAGAAACAACAAAAACATACACAAGTACACTTGCCAGTTGACATCAAACTAAGTCTTTTATATCCAATAGTGTAAGTTTACGTTAGCATACTCAAGTAAAGGAGAAGGTGGAAGACGAGGAGAAGGAGAAGCAAAAGGTGGAGGTGGTAGAGGTGGAGGAGGTGGCATCAAATGAGAAACAGTGGTGAAATTTAATTGTAGGAGTATAGGTGGAAGAAGAGGAGAAGAAAGAGGAATAGGTGGAAGAAGAGGAGGAGAAAGAGGAAGAGTAGATATAAGAAGAGGAGAAAGAGCAAGAATAGTTTGAGGAGAAGGGGAAATTATTATAAGAAAAAGGTTAATGACATCGAAGAAGAAAAAAAATGAAGAAAAAGTAAAAAAAAGCAAATAATGAAAAATCTTTATATCCAAGCATGAGCTGGGAATACCTTTTGTTAAGTATTTCCGGCTAATTATATTAAGTGTGGGAACTCCCGTGAAGGAGGAGGGCGTGTGTCATATCTTGGTGATGACTGGAATATCTTGGTGATGACTGGAATATCTTGGTGATGACTGGAATATCTCGGTGATGACTGGAATATCTTAGTGATGACTGGAATATCTTAGTGATGACTGGAATATCTTGGTGATGACTGGAATATCTCGGTGATGACTGGAATATCTCGGTGATGACTGGAATATCTTGGTGATGACTGGAATATCTTGGTGATGACTGGAATATATTGGTGAAGATGTAGATACTGGAGAAAAAGTAATTGATATGAGAAGTCACTGGCAGGTAAATTATTGGAATGGACTCAGTCGTCATGTGGTCAGTGCGGAGTCAATAGGGAGCTTTAAAAGGAGGCTGGATAAATTCATGGATGGGGATGCAAGGTGGATGTAGGTAGTGTTAAGTAACAAGAACTACCACGTATAGATCTCGCGGCCTCTTGTAGCTTCCTTATTTTCTTAAGTTTTTATGTTCTTAGATGGCAGGGTTGTTATCTTCTTGGGATATAAATGATTTGTTATTCACTTTTGATATTTGTCCCGGTGTTGTATTCTTCCAGCCTTGACCTTGATAGCCCATCTTGTTTAAGGGGCATTGAACGCGACCTTCTTGATCCAGGCCAGGTAGGGTGAGTAGCGCAGGTTGACGTATATGCCGGGGTAGTCCTTGTGGCCACAGCCTCGGCCTTGCGACACGATGCCCGCCACCACGTAGCGTCCCTGGACGTCCTGAGTCACAAGGGGTCCGCCCGAATCACCCTGAGGGAGGGAGGACAAAAGTAACATTGTAGCAGAAGGTGTCTGTGAATGGCCAGGTGACTTTACTAAAACCATTACTGTAAAGGTTTTTGTCAGCGCCAAGCCTGGTGAAAGAAGGGCAGAGGGTCTCCTATGTATCATTCTTGTGGCGCCTTTTCTCACGGGTACAAACAGGCTGCAAGGGACAGCAGGAGGAGGAGGTTGGCTGGAGGCAGGAGGAGGAGGAGGAGGTGGTAAAGAAGAAATATCAAGGAACAATAAATAGTACCACATATGTTGCGCTTTACGAGGTTGTTTGTGAATATCTGCACTACATGACCTACAGGGAGCGACATAGGATAGTTCAGGATAAAGCTCCTCCTCAACCACCAATCCTTCTAGTGAATAGTCGAAGCCGACAGGAATGGAAGGAACACGGTGCAACATAGAAAAATTGCACGTGGTTTTCACGGGATGGAGAGGAGTAGGAGGAGGAGGTGGAGGAGGTGGAGGTGGAGGTGGAGGTGGAGGTGGAGGGTGGAGGTGGCGGGTGAGGTCAAGGTCAATGTTCACGACGTTGGCAAAGGTGAACCTGGTGTCAGCAGCCTCACAAATATTCACTCACAAAGAGCCTCACTCACAAACACACATATCATCAGGTTATCCAGCCAGTCATACATGATGTCAGTGTGGTGGCAGGCTTACAATGCAAGCGTCCTTCACGCCGTGCGGATCCCCGGCACACAGGGTCTCGCGGCCCATGCCCTGAGGCCAGGTGTGGTAGTACTGGGACAGCTTGGAGTAGCTGCGAACACACCGAGCCAGCGGGAACACCGTCACCTCGATCTCCTTCAGGACTGAGTTGGAGTTAACACCTGTGGAAGAAGTTTGTGTTTACCATTCATGATAAGTGTGATCCTTGCGTTGTGATGCCATGGGTTGTGGAAAATTTGTTGATAAGAATTAGATATGGAACATTTCACCATTTCAATTTCATTCGAGATTATGAATCAATTTTCTGAAGTTGGTAGTATAGCAAAACTTACCACCAAATGTGTTACCAAAAGTGAGCAGCTTCGCCTTGGTGTCCGTGATGTCTGTGTTGGCCGCCGCGCCCCACGGCAGGCACACGGGACTCACGCTCTTCTGTGGACCAATGTTTTACCCAGTTAAAAAAATGCATTAATGTACGATTTGCCAAGAACAAATAGATGATAGTTTAGTTTTTATATTGATTAAAAATTCAATTTGTATGATTTGACCTGAAGAGCGACTTTTGAGCTGAGTCTGACGAGGGCGAGGCTGTGGTAGGCCTGTGGCGGGGAGTAGTCCGGGTGGGGGACGACCTCCGCCACACTGAAGTCTTGGGGAGTCGCTCCGTCGTGGTCGTCGTTGAAGTCGTATTCCCCCAGGCGCACCACGGCCGCCTCCCTGCAAGGCAACGCACGGCAAACCCACACACGGCATTACCACTAAATAACACGCTTTGTCCTGCACGGACGAGATGCAGACACTTTCAGAATTTATGATTCAAATAATACAAATCATTATTGTTTAGGTATACTAACAGGTCCTGGAAGCAGTAGGCTTCAGAGAGCACCCAGTGCTCATTGATCAGCATGCCTGCGCATAACCAATTATTGCCTTCACTCTCCTTCCGGCCAACCAAAGCCTGAGGGATAATATAAGCATTTCAAGTACGAAGTACAATCATATAATCAGATCTGATGCCACATTCTGCATGAGTGTTGCGCGCCACCCACCATCCAGGGCCACGTCACCCCCGAGACTTCATGGCGGCTCTCAGGGTTGGAGCTGGAGACTGTTCCGAATCCGAAGAACTGCGGCTTACTGGCAGAGCAATCTAAAAATAGTTGTATGTGCTAGGAATATTATGTATTATATTAGATAAATAGTAAAGAGACAGATAGACTGCTATTAGATATATATATATATATATATATATATATATATATATAATATATATATATATATATATATATATATAATATATATTATATATATATATATATATATATAATATATATTATATATATATATATATATATTTTTATCTTTTGTTCGTTCTCATTTGGAAATTACTCATGCTTTGAAACAACATATATTTCACATTAATTTTTAGATTGTACATTTTGATTCGTGTGAAAATAAATCTCTATAAAGAAAAATGTATGTCACGAAGCACATTAATGCAGTGTGTGTGTGTGTGTGTGTGTGTGTGCGCGCACGCACGCACGCACGCACGCGCTGGGTTAGTGAGGGATGAAGGCGTTGCGTTGAGGGCGGGTGGCGGCGGCGGCCCAATAAGCACTTACCGAAGCTGACGGAGGGAGGGGACACGATCACATTGTCAGGGGAACCATCTGTAACGAAGTGAAATATTTCAGTGGTATTTCAACACACACACACACACACACACACACACACACACACACACACACACACACACACACACACACACACACACACACACACACACACACACACACACAGTTTAGTTTAGTTTATTGACTACAAGAAAACAGAATCACATTTATAATTTAAGATTACAGTAAAATATACAATGGTACCTATCATTATACATATAACAACTAGTTGTAGTCCAAGAAGGTTAATCTTGCTCCGAAACAAACCCTAACAACTATAATATCATGAACAAACCATTACATTATTGGGTACGATTACAATACACATAATATACTCCGAAAACACACCTTAACAACTACACAACTAATCATACGCCCGCAATATATCATGAACAATCTTGCACATAACATCATTACTAAAATTGCAAAACAAATCATCCAAAGTGTTAAATGTGTAGCTATCTTTCAAATATTGAGTCACAGGACAACTCTCCACGACATGCCTCTCCGTCTGGACTGAGCCACACACACATACACGCTCCTCCACAGTAAGGCGACCACGCCCCCGCCTGTTCCACCGTCCCGTCTCAATAGCCAGTGAATGCCCTGAAACTCTGAATCTCGTGAACGAGACTGTGCAGATCATTTACTGTATGTCTTTGCTTATAAACATCATGCACTCTCATCGTAGGATTAATGTCCATATATACATTACATCTCGACGTATCTGACGACAAAATAGCCCTATGTACATTTCCTACCAATAAGGACATGTCCGTGACTTCATCTCGGGTATATCTATTTATAATCTTGGCAACAGGTGTATTCATTGCAATAGAAATTCTAACAACAAAAGAAAAGGGATCATCCTCCATGCCAGACCTTTCTAGCCATAACCTGTGAAAAAAATTGTGCTGTTTATGTTGTAAAAAGTCTGACAAAGTCGGGTACCCCAGTTCAGCATAACAGACAAGATTAGATGTGTTCTTTCTTACCCCTAACAACGCTTTCATAGCCCAGTGGTACAGTTTAATAACAGGTTTCGTGTCGGCACCGAACCACGATTCACATCCATACAAAAGTGACGACGTGAGGGCTGCATCAAACACTCGACGTTTAACGATGAACGGAACACAATTGTTTTTTTCTATAAAAGAAACAAATTTCAAAACTTGGCAGATCTTTACCTTGGCATGTTCTTTCACTGCCGATGAAACAGAGCCATCACATGTAAAGGGGGAACCCAGATATACATAACTGTCACAGTGCTCCACCACTATGTCACCCACACACAGCGGTTCCCTGTCACCAGCCTCACCATTTATGACAAAAAATTTAGTCTTGCCAACATTCACTTTCATACCATACTCATGACAAAAAATGCGCAATACATCCAGTTTATTCATAATACCAGTCCGTGTCGTTGACAATAAAACAGTATCGTCCATTAGCAGTAATATATGTAACCATTGTAGAAAGGGTTCAGGTTGGCATGCATTCTTTATTCTTTTTATCAATTCATTAACAAATATAGTGAACAAGAAACAAGAGGTAGACAGTCCCTGCCTTACACCTTGCGTAGCCGTGACCACCGCGGAGCCCATGATGCTCTCCGTGACGCGGTACATTGCCATCAGCGCCGCCAACATCACCCTGCCGCACACACACACATCGCCTCGATCGCTAGTCCGGCTCGCGTGGTAAAGACCATGGGTAAATTACACACCGCCTGTGTGGCTAGGTGGTCTAGAGCCCCGTGCGCCATTATGTGCATCGCGCGTGCGATACCCTCTCGCTCCCGGGGATTTTCTCTGGCATATGCGACTACTGTTGTTGTGTATATTGAAGTTAACCTCTTTTAGGCGACACATATACTACAAACCCTCTACAGCTGCTGATACGACAATCCTGAAACATCCATCTCCTGAAGGTAGAGCCTAAGAAAGAGCCTAAAGAAAGAGCCTAAAGAAAGAGCCTAAAGAGGGAGCCTAAAGTAAGAGCCTTAGGAAAGAGCTTTAAAAAAAAGCCTTAGGAGAGAGCCTAAGGAAAGAGCCTAAAGAAAGAGCCTAAAGAAAGAAGCTAAAGAAAGTGCCTAAGGAAAGAGCCTAAAGAAAGAGCCTAAAGAAAGAGCCTAAATAAAGAGCCTAAAGAAAGTCTAAAGAAAGAGCCTATAGAAAAAGCCTAAAGAAAGAGCCTAAAGAAAGAGCCTAAATAAAGAAGCTAAAGAAAGAGCCTAAAGAAAGAGCCTAAAGAAAGAGCCTAAAGAAAGAGCCTAAAGAAAAAAGCTAAAGAAAGAGCCTAAAGAAAGAAGCTAAAGAAAGAGCCTAAGGAAAGAGCCTAAGAAAAGAGCCTAATGAAAGAGCCTAAGGAAAGAAGCTAAAGAAAGAGTCTAAGAAAAGAGCCTAAAGAAAGAAGCTAAGGAAAGAGCCTAAGGAAAGAGCCTAAATAAAGAGCCTAAGGAAAGAAGCTAAATAAGAGTAAGAAAAGAGCCTAAAGAATGAGCCTAAAGAAAGAGCCTGAAGAAAGAGCCTAAAGAAAAAGCCTAAAAAAATAGATTAAATTGAGAGCCTAAGGCAAGACCCTAATAAAGAGCCTAAGGAAGGAGCCTAAAGTAAGAGCCTAAAGAAAGAGCCTAATAAAGAGACAAAAAAGGAGCCTAATAAAGAGCATAATAAAGAGCCTAAAGAAAGAGCCTAAAGAAAGAGCCTTAAGAAGGAGCCTAAAGTAAGAGCCTAAGGAAAGAGCCTAAGGAAAGAGCCTAAGGAAAGAGCCTATAGAAAGAGCCAAAAGAATGAGCCTCAAGAAAGAGCCAAAAGAAAGAGCCTAAAGAAAGAGCCTAAAGAAAAAGCCTAAAGAAAAGCCTAAAGAAAGAGCCTAAAGAAAGAGCCTAAAGAAAGTCTAAAGATAGAGCCTAAAGAAAGAGCCTAAAGAAAGAGCCTACAGAAAAAGCCTAAAGAAAAAGCCTAAAGAAAGAACCTAAAGAAAGTCTAAAGAAAGAGCCTAAGGAAAGAGCCTAAAGAAAAAGCCTAAAGAAAGAGCCTAAAGAAAGAGCCAAAAGAAAGAGCCTAAAGAAAGAGCTTAAAGAAAGAGCCTAAAGAAAGAGCCTATAGAAAGAGCCTAAAGAAAGAGTCTAAAAGAAAGAGTCTAAAGAAAGGAGCCAAAGAAGAGCCAAAAGAAAGAGCCTAAAGAAAGAGCCTAAAGAAAGAGCCTAAAGAAAGAGCCTACAGAAAGAGCCTAAAGAAAGAGCCTAAAGAAAGAGCCTACAGAAAGAGCCTACAGAAAGAGCCTAAAGAAAGAGGCTAAAGAGAGAGCCTAAAGAAAGAGCCTAAAGAAAAAGCCTAGGGAAAGAGGCTAAAGAAAGAGCCTAAAGAAAGAGGCTAGAGAAAGAGCCTAAAGAAAGAGACAAAAGAAAGAGCCTAAAGAAAGAGCCTAAAGAAAGAGCCTAAAGAAAGAGCCAAAAGAAAGAGCCTACAGAAAGAGGCTAAAGAAAGAGCCTAAAGAAAGAGCCTAAAGAAAGAGCCTAAAGAAAGAGCCAAAAGAAAGAGCCTACAGAAAGAGGCTAAAGAAAGAGCCTAAAGAGAGGGCCTAAAGAAAAAGCCTAGGGAAAGAGGCTAAAGAAAGAGCCTGAAGAAAGAGGCTAAGAAAGAGCCTAAAGAAAGAGCCTAAAGAAAGAGGCTAAAGAAAGAGCCTAAAGAAAGAGCCTAAAGAAAGTCTAAAGAAAGAGGCTAAAGAAAGAGCCTAAAGAAAGAGTCTAAAGAAAGAGCCTAAAGAAAGTCTAAAGAAAGAGCCTAAAGAAAGAGCCTAAAGAAAGAGGCTATAAAAGAGCCTAAAGAAAGTCTAAAGAAAGAGCCTAGAGAAAGAGCCTAAAGAAAGAGCCTAAAGAAAGTCTAAAGAAAGAGCCTAAAGAAAGAGCCTAAAGAAAGAGCCTAAAGAAAGAGCCTAAAGAAAGAGCCTAAAGAATGAGCTAAGAAAGAGCCTAAAGAAAGAGCCTAAAGAAAGTCTAAAGAAAGAGCCTAAAGAAAGAGCCTAAAGAAAGAGCCTAAAGAAAGAGCCTAAAGAAAGAGCCTAAAGAAAGTCTAAAGAAAGAGCCTAAAGAAAGAGCCTAAAGAAAGAGGGCAAGAAAGAGCCTAAAAAAAGAGGCTAAGAAAGAGCCTAAAGAAAGAGCCTAAAGAAAGAGCCTAAAGAAAGAGGCTAAGAAAGAGCCTCAAGAAAGAACCTAAAGAAAGAGCCTAAGGAAAGAGCCTAAAGAAACAGCCTAAAAAAGAGCCTAAAAGAAAGAGCCTAAAAGAAAGAGCCTAAAGAAGGAGCCTAAGAAAGAGCCTAAGAAAGAGCCTAAAGAAAAAGCCTAAAGATAGAGCCTAAAGAAAGAGCCTACAGAAAGATTCTAAAAAAAGCCTATTGAAAGAGCCTAAAGAAAGAGCCTAAAGAAAGAGTCCTAAGAAAGAAGAGCCTAAAGAAAGAGCCTAAAAAAAAGCCTATTGAAACACCCTAAAGAAAGAGCCTAAAGAAAGAGCCTACAGAAAGAGCTTACAGAAAGAGCCTAAAGAAAGAGGCTAAAGAAAGAGCCTAAGAAAGAGTCTTAAGAAAGAGCCTAAGAAATATCCTAAAGAAAGAGCTTAAAGAAAGAGCCTATAGAAAGAGCCTAAAGAAAGAGCCTAAGAAAGAGCCTAAAGAAAGAGCCTAAAAAAAGGGCAATAGAAAGAACCATTGGGTGTGAGGCATACTTTACCCATCACACAACAACAGATGTGGGAGGCAACAGACCATAATAATGTTATCTCTGGACTTTCCATTACGTCAAGATTGTTTTTTTGTCATAAGTGGGATTTTCTTTGTTAGAAATGGGGGGTTTACCGTTATAAATGGGGTTTTCACTGTCATAAGTGGGGTTTTCTCAATGGGCCCCAGACACAACTACGTCACGGTTTGTTTACATCAGTGCATTGTGGGGATAAGTCGGGGTCGCCGCGGGTGGACCTACGAAGGGAAAACTACGGCGATGGAAGAATTTCGAGTTATTTTGCGCGAAATTGATATTCCAGGTGCTATATTACTGTGCTCTGTTCTCGCTGACAACACTATAGAGAAGATCTGAGGTAATGGCTCATGTGCAGAGGCTTCTAAACCAAGAAAACAGTCATAACAGAGCCTCGTCAAGAGGTAAGCAACTGGTAGGTAGGTGTACGTACTGTGTCCCTACCACTTACTTACTTCTTAATGAGACTCAGCTGTGACTGTTTTCTTGGTTTAGAGGCCTCTGCACATCAGCCATCTCCTCAGGTCTTCTCTAGTGTTGTCAGCGAGAACAAAGCTCGGAAATATAGCACCTGGAATATCAATTTCGCCCAAAACAACTCGATATTTTTTCATCGTCGTAGTCTTCTCTTTGTAGGTCGTACATATTCATGGTTACGATAGTATTAACATACCTTATTAATTGAGTTCCTTTTGTTGTCTTTCCTCATAATAAGTAATGGTACATCATGGTTTAAGTGTTACTTGACGAGCCAATGCATACTCTGAGTCTATACCAACATCACCAACCTTTGCTTTGATTTATCTTATTACTCCATGCATAAACAAGTTGCATAACCACGGTGACATTACCCATCCTTGCCTCATGGGACCTGGTACTCTCGTCTACCGAAATGCTCGTCCCTACACAAATCGGGAAAACTCGCCGACGGTAATGGTTAGGTTAGGTTACCGTTAGGTTAGGTAAAGGTCAGTTAGGTTAGGTATTCATAATCACAGGTAAAAGCTTATTAGTTATACATACATACTCCACTCCATACACACTCTTTAACCCTTCAATACATCCCACATTCCCTCCCAGTCTACTCTGTCATATGCTTTGGTATTAGTCCAGATGAACACCGAACTCACTTTAGTGGACGAAATTATTTTTTTCTGGTGTGTTTTTATGTGTTTTGAATGAATCTGCTAACCGTTTCTGTCGCAATTTTTTTTTTTTTTTTTTTATAGGTAGAGGTTAGTTTTTTTGTTTTTGTTTTTTAGTTAGGTAAAGGTTAGGTTAGGTTAGGTATGGGTTAGGTTAGGTATAGGTAAAGGTTAGGTTAGGTTTAGGTTCTTTTTTGTCTGTCCTTTTTGCAAAAAAAAAAAAAAAATGCGACAGAAACAGTTAGCAGATTCATTCAAACCACATAAAAACACACCAGAAAAGAATAGTTTCGTCCATCAAAGTGAGTTCGGTGTTCATCTGGACTAATACCAAAGCATATGACAGAGTAGACTGGGAGGGAATGTGGGATGTATTGAAGGGTTAAAGAGTGTGTATGGAGTGGAGTATGTATGTATAACTAATAAGCTTTTACCTGTGATTATGAATACCTAACCTAACTGACCTTTACCTAACCTAACGGTAACCTAACCTAACCATTACCGTCGGCGAGTTTTCCCGATTTGTGTAGGGACGAGCATTTCGGTAGACGAGAGTACCAGGTCCCATGAGGCAAGGATGGGTAATGTCACCGTGGTTATGCAACTTGTTTATGCATGGAGTAATAAGATAAATCAAAGCAAAGGTTGGTGATGTTGGTATAGACTCAGAGTATGCATTGGCTCGTCAAGTAACACTTAAACCATGATGTACCATTACTTATTATGAGGAAAGACAACAAAAGGAACTCAATTAATAAGGTATGTTAATACTATCGTAACCATGAATATGTACGACCTACAAAGAGAAGACTACGACGATGAAAAAATATCGAGTTGTTTTGGGCGAAATTGATATTCCAGGTGCTATATTTCCGAGCTTTGTTCTCGCTGACAACACTAGAGAAGACCTGAGGTGATGGCTGATGTGCAGAGGCTTCTAAACCAAGAAAACAGTCACAGCTGAGTCTCATTAAGAAGTAAGTAAGTGGTAGGGACACAGTACGTATACCTACCAGTTGCTTACCTCTTGACGAGGCTCTGTTATGACTCTGTTTTCTTGGTTTAGAAGCCTCTGCACATGAGGCATTACCTCAGATCTTCTCTATAGTGTTGTCAGCGAGAACAGAGCACAGTAATATAGCACCTGGAATATCAATTTCACGCAAAATAACTCGAAATTCTTCCATCGTCGTAGTTTTCCCTTCGTAGGTCCACCCGCGGCGACCCCGACTTATCCCCACAATGCACCGATGTAAACAAACCGTGACGTAGTTATGGGTAGGGTCCATTAGAAGTGGGGTTTTATCTGTTATAAGTGGGGTTTTCTCAATTAGAAGTGCGGTTTTCTCTATAAGTGGGGTTTTCTCTGTTAGAAGTGGGGTTTTATCGATCTCCTAAATATCCTTTTCATTTCCTTGTTAAGCATTAGATCGGTCACCCAATACACACTCACCCAAGGATGTGCCGCAGCAGGCGAGGGAGGTGGAGTCCTTAGGGCTACACCTGCCACTTCCCTCGAAACCGCTGGAGTGGCCGCATGATCGAGAACACGTTCCCGGCGCGCCTGAGGGAGTGAGGCAAGCGTCCCCTTCCCCCTGGTACTGGTGGCCTGGAAACACTATGCGGGAACACTGAGCCCCTGGAAACAAGGGAAAAAGGGAAGAACACTGAGCCCCTGGAAACAAGGGAAGAACACTGAGCTCCTGGAAACAAGGGAAAAAGGGAAGAACACTGAGCCGCTGGAAAAAAGGGTCAAAGGGAAGAACACTTGAGCCCCTGGAAACAAGGGTCAAAGGGAAGAACATTGAGCCCCTGGAAACAAGGGAAAAAGGGAAGAACACTGAGCCCCTGGAAACAAGGGAAAAAGGGAAGAACACTGAGCCCCTGCAAACATAAGATAAGATACTTTGATCCTATCTAGACACTTTGCAAGTACCAACTACAAGGTTATTGACTATACAAAGCGCCACCACGCCAGGACGAACTTGGTGGACTCGAACCGCTGACCGAATGCAGGGACTCTGCACGCGAGTCCACGACTCTACCAACCATGCCACCCTGACGGGTCCCCTGGAAACAAGGAAAGAACACTAAGCCCCTGGAAACAAGGGAAAAAGGGAAGAACACTGAGCCCCCGGAAACAAAGGAAAAAGGGAAGAACACTGAGCCCCTGGAAACAAGGGGAAAAGGGAAGAACACTGAGCCCTTGGAAACAAGGGAAAAAGGGAAGAAAACTGAGCCCCTGGAAAAAAAGGAAAAAGGGAAGAACACTGAGCACTTGGAAACAAAGGAAAAAGGGAAGAATACTGACCCCCTGGAAACAAGGGAAAAAGGGAAGAACACTGAGCCCCTGGAAACAAGGGAAAAAGGGAAGAACACTGAGCCCCTGGAAACAAGGGAAAAAGGGAAGAACACTGAGCACTTGGAAACAAAGGAAAAAGTGAAGAACACTGAGCCCCTGGAAACAAGGGAAAAAGGGAAGAACACTGAGCCCCTGGAAACAAGGGAAAAAGGGAAGAACACTGAGCCCCTGGAAACAAAGGAAAAAGGGAAGAACACTGAGCCCCTGGAAACAAGGAAAAAAGGGAAGAACACTGAGCCCCTGGAAACAAAGGTCAAAGGGAAGAACACTGAGCCCCTGGAAACAAGAGTCAAAGGGAAGAACACTGAGCCCCTGGAAACAAGGGAAAAAGGGAAGAACACTGAGCCCCTGGAAACAAGGGAAAAAGGGAAGAACACTGAGCCCCTGGAAACAAGGGAAAAAGGGAAGAACACTGAGCCCCTGGAAACAAGCGAAAAAGAGAAGAACACTGAGCCCCTGGAAAAAAGGGTCAAAGGGAAGAACACTGAGCCCCTGGAAACAAGGGAAAAAGGGAAGAACACTGAGCCCCTGGAAAAAAGGGTCAAAGGGAAGAACACTGAGCCCCTGGAAACAAAGGAAAAAGGGAAGAACACTGAGCCCCTGGAAACAAGGGAAAAAGGGAAGAACACTGAGCCCCTGGAAACAAGGGAAAAAGGGAAGAACACTGAGCCCCTGGAAACAAGGGAAAAAGGGAAGAACACTGAGCCCCTGGAAACAAGGGTCAAAGGGAAGAACACTGAGCCCCTGGAAACAAGGGAAAAAGGGAAGAACACTGAGCCCCTGGAAACAAGGGAAATAGGGAAGAACACTGAGCCCCTGGAAACAAGGGAAAAAGGGAAGAACACTGAGCCCCTGGAAACAAGGGGAAAAGGGAAGAACACTGAGCCCCTGGAAACAAGGGTCAAAGGGAAGAACACTGAGCCCCTGGAAACAAGGGAAAAAGGGAAGAACACTGAGCCCCTGGAAACAAGGGTCAAAGGGAAGAACACTGAGCCCCTGGAAACAAGGGAAAAAGGGAAGAACACTGAGCCCCTGGAAACAAGGGAAAAAGGGAAGACATAAATATTCGTCGCCACCTGGGAAATACTGCGCACAACAAGTAAACAGAAACCATGATCTAAGAAGTAGTAGTAGTAGTAGTAGTAGTAGTAGTAGTAGTAGTAGTAGTAGTAGTAGTAGTAGTAGTAGTAGTAGAAGTTTAGTAGTGTTAGTAGTAGTAGTAGTAGTAGTAGGCTGACCTCTACTATTTTATGTCATGATAGGAACAAAAGAAGGAGACATGACAAAGGTAGGGACAATAATTAACAGGGAGACATAACAACGGTAGGAACAATAATTAACAAGGAGACATAACAACGGTATGAACAATAATTAACAGGGACACATAACATAACAACGGTAGGGACAATAATTAACAGGGAGACATAACAACGGTAGGGACAATAATTAACAGAGACATAACAACGGTAGGGACAATAATTAACAGGGAGACATAACAACGGTAGGGACAATAATTAACAGGGACACATAACAACGGTAGGGACAATAATTAACGGACACATAACAACGGTAGGGACAATAATTAACAGGGAGACATAACAACGGTAGGGACAATAATTAACAGGGATACATAACAACAGTAAGCACAATAATTAACAGGGACACATAACAACGGTAGGGACAATAATTAACGTGTGTGTGCTTACCTGGCGCACCACCAACAACAACAAGAAGCAACAACAGGGCACCCATAAGCCGCTCCATCCTGCCTTCACGCCCGCTACTTCACGACTGGTTTGTCCTAAGTGCGTCATTCTTGCCTTTATACCCGATCAAATTTGGCAAGCCGGCATCCTTTTTCTTCGTGGTGGACTTATCATGTAATTAAGAGTTGGAGAAAATAAGAAAGAAAAAAATTGGCTTTTGTGTAGACATACTGACAGGTGTAAAAACGGGTGATGAAGGAGACACGGGCTGAGAAGCGAGTATTTTATTCATCCTTAGTTTCGCCTTTACTGGGCTTCTTCAGAGGATGAAGAAGCCCAATAAAGACAAAACTAGTCAGGAAGAAAAAACTCGTTTCTCAACCTGTGTCCTCTTCATGACCCGTTTTTATGTTTGCTTTTGTTTGAGAAGTTTCAAGATTGTAGGATAAACATATAAAGCATCAACATTGTCAATTACCCTGAAGAGGATCACCGACGTGTTTGATTTGCTCTGAATCCCTTCTGGTGGCGATGGCGTCCTCCAAGGTTTTGTTCTAGTCGTGATCCGTCCTTGGGAATATCACGAATCCGTCTGAAGGTTATTTTTTTATATCCATGTGGGGTATGTATGTTTGCTGTGATGGCAAGGTGGTGAAGGAGTTCTATCTTACTTTGTTCAACCCTCGAATTCTTGTTTTCTTCCCCGTCACTCTTATCCTTATCTTCGATGCTCGTGGTAAGAATTAAGTTTGTTGAAAGAGTGCTGGCCAGACCAAATATATTGTGTTCATCCCTCGAATTCTGTATTTGTTTCCATTCACTCTTATCTTTATCTTCGATGCTCGTAGTAAGAATTAAGTTTGTTTTAAAAGTGCTGGCCAGACCAAACATATTGACCTATAAGCATTCAGCAAAGGTGCACTGTGGGGCAGAAGCTTATCGGCGCAACCCACACCACCAGCATTACCGCGTCCCGCCCACTCATAGCATCGCAGGATATTATCACTGCTTCCTCCTAACAGTGTCCTATCCCTATAGTAGAACATAAGAACATAAGAAAATAAGGAAGCTACAAGAGGCCGCAATACCTACACGTGGTACTTCCTGTTAGTTGCCTAGAAAAGCTCCTCCCCCTCCCCACCCTTTGTTTTTCCTGTAACAGGCTCTACTGTGTAACTTCTTTGCGCCTGTGACCGCAGAAAACACATAGGTCTTTTTTTTTCTCCGCACCTTCTTGAATTCCTTGAAGCATGGCCCCGAGGCAGAAGTGTTCCCATCAGCGGCTCGGCTTATCCTCGGGACTGTCTGGGAAACCTCGGATACAGTAGGAAAATTCCTCATGTGATTTCAGCGTATCATTACGTCATCGATATCCGACGACCTCCACAAAATGCACACACACACACACACACACACACACACACACACACACACAAAGTTTGCCACTTGACGCGCGCAGGTTCGATCCCTTCTCACGTCTTGAAATCTTTCTCTGCAAACACAAGTCTTAGTTTTTAATGTTTATATACTTAAGATTGCTGCAGTTTGATCCGCTGTCATGTTCCTGAGTGCAGTCAGGATAGAATACCTGTGTCGAGGAGCCGCCATCGGAATGACAATAATATTCGAAGGCGAAGCATAAAAATATTTAAAGAAAATGCCTTTGAAAGGTCATAGAAAAAGAAAAGAAAAAAAAGGGAACATAGACCGCATACTGTAGGTGTTTGATGATACAAGTCCCTCATAGAAAGGATAAACAAGAAGAGAAACATGAAATAAAAAGCACTGCACATTTTTTTTTAAGTTCATTCATTAGTACGATGTGACTGGATGACAGAATAATCAAGTACAATATTTGTGCGTGCGGTGTTATGTGATCAAGGCGCGTGTACTGCAATGCCCTTGTGGCGTGACGGTGTTATATGATCAAGGCCCGTGTACTGCAATGCCCTTGTAGCGTGATGGTGTTATGTGATCAAGGCCCGTGTACTGCAATGCCCTTGTGGCGTGACGGTGTTATATGATCAAGGCCCGTGTACTGCAATGCCCTTGTGGCGTGACGGTGTTATATGATCAAGGCCCGTGTACTGCAATGCCCTTGTGGCGTGACGGTGTTATATGATCAAGGCCCGTGTACTGCAATGCCCTTGTGGCGTGACGGTGTTATATGATCAAGGCCCGTGTACTGCAATGCCCTTGTGGCGTGACGGTGTTATGTGATCAAGGCCCATGTACTGCAATGCCCTTGTGGCGTGACGGTGTTATATGATCAAGGCCCGTGTACTGCAATGCCCTTGTGGCGTGACGGTGTTATGTGATCAAGGCCCGTGTACTGCAATGCCCTTGTGGCGTGACGGTGTTATGTGATCAAGGCCCGTGTACTGCAATGCCCTTGTGGCATGACGGTGCGACATGCTGAGGGAGATTTTAAGTACAGGTTTGCATAAAATAGTTACTTCTCGTGAGGTGTTTGTTGTCTCGCGTGCGTGTGAGTCCCTCAACCCACGTGAGGAGGATAACATGCAGGCCATTTAGGCAATATTTGTGATATCAAAAGATGACGACAGCGCCGAGTCATCTCAGGCACCAACTTTGTGAGCTGTTTAATAGAAAGTCATATTTCACTAGGTAAGCGTTTAAAAGAAAGAAAATAACTCAAACTGATAAGATACTATTGTGAATGTCAAGCCGGTCAGCAGGATGACAAGTGTGCTTGAGGCATGGTATGATGTTGCACTACACTATTGAAAGGACTCTGTCACGGAAGTTGGTGATGACGCTCAAAGACTGCTGAACGCGACCTTCTTGATCCAGGCGAGGTAGGGTGCGTGACGCAGGTTACCGTACAGGCCGGGGTAGTCTTGGTTGCCGCAGCCGTAGCCTTGGGACACGATGCCTGCCAGCACGAAGCGTCTATCGGCGTTTTGAGACACCAGAGGCCCGCCCGAGTCACCCTGAGGGAGGAACAACACAAGGGTGAGACTTGTATACACCACGTCAGGGTCAGCAGCCGCAACAGACCTTTGGTTCAAAGGCACGGCCTGAGTGAGGCAATCAGTCGTGACGTGAGTGTGGCGGCAGCATTACCTGGCACGAGTCCCGCCCTCCGTCAGGGTGTCCGGCACACAGGGTTTCCTGCCCGATGCCCTGAGGCCAGGTTTCCGCGTATTTGGGCAGGATGGAGTAGCTGTCGTCACACCGGGACGAGGGGAACGCCACCAGGTCCACCTCCTGCAGGGTGGTGCTTGGGAACCCACCTGTTAGGGGACAATGACCAACTTAGGTCGCAGACTTTTAAATGGTTGTCACCTGTTCTGCGGTACTGTTGATACGCGTATTCGATGAGTTTATGTAGTACATTGTAGTAAACAAATCAGTAATTTTCACTTTTGTACCCACCTAATGAGGTGTCGCCCCAGCCCGTGAGCGTCTCGCTGCGGGCATGTTCTCTCATCTGGGTCCCCAGTGGAGGCCACGGACGGATGCCCTGACGTACTAGTACTGGCTTGTTGTATTATTGATACTGTCTTAAAAAAAGTCACTCCGCGGGTGGTGTGTGGCATGTGTTTGGGGCTGTGGTGGTTTTGGTGTGCTGTTTGCGGTGTGTTGTGTGTGTGTGATGTTTACTGTATTTACCTGTGTAAAACAGAAAAGAATTTCACTGTTTGTTACCAACTAACTATGTACCAGCCTGCTGAGTGTGTGTGCTTGTGTCGGTGCTGTGTGTGTTGCATTGTGTGTCAGTGTGTGTGTGGGGATGTGTCGTGTGTGAAGTATACGTGAATTGAGTGTGTGTGTGTGTTGTTGTGTGTGTGTGTGTGTGTTGTGTTGTGGTGTGTGTGTGTGTGTGTGTGTGTGTGTGTGTGTGTGTGTGTGTGTGTGTGTGTGTGTGTGTGTGTGTGTGTGTGTGTGTGTGTGTGTGTGGTGTGTGTGTGGTGTGATGTGTTAGTTGAGTGTGAGTGAGTGGTGTAGATGAGTGAGTGAGAGTGATGAGTGGTGATGAGTTCGTTGAGTAGTGAGTGAGTGATGAGTGAGTGAGTTGCTGAGTGATGAGTGGTGAGTGAGTGGTGAGTGAGTGAGTGGTGAGTGATGTGAGTGAGTGATGGTGTGAGTGAGTGGTGATGTGTGAGTGGTGAGTGGTGGTGTGGTGAGTGGTGTGTGGTGAGTGTGAGGGGTGAGTGAGTGAGTGAGTGAGTGATGAGTGAGTGAGTGAGTGAGTGAGTGAGTGAGTGAGTGAGTGAGTGAGTGAGTGAGTGAGTGAGTGAGTGAGTGAGTGAGTGAGTGAGTGAGTGAGTGAGTGAGTGAGTGAGTGAGTGAGTGAGTGAGTGAGTGAGTGAGTGAGTGAGTGTGAGTGAGTGAGTGAGTGAGTGAGTGAGTGAGTGAGTGAGTGAGTGATGAGTGAGTGAGTGATGAGTGAGTGAGTGAGTGAGTGAGTGAGTGAGTGAGTGAGTGAGTGAGTGAGTGAGTGAGTGAGTGAGTGAGTGAGTGAGTGAGTGAGTGAGTGAGTGAGTGAGTGAGTGAGTGAGTGTTGCTGTGCATAGGTATGAGAGAGTGCATGGAAGTTAAAGAGGGAGGGAGAGTGTAAGAAGGAAGATAGAAAACTAGCAATTAAACACCGCCATATCATATGTAGGATGGACGAGGCATAATATTTCCTTCACCCTATGGCAATGACTGATCGCAGCCTGACCTTGATGGTGACTTTGGACTCCAGCCTGAGGAGGGCCAGGTCGTGGTAGGCCGCGGGGGGCGTGAAGTCGGGGTAGATCACGGTGTCGGCCACGTTGAAGTCCTGGTGAGTCGCCCCGTCGGTGTCTTTGTTGTAGTCGTGCTCACCAAGACGCACCACATCGGCCGGGCTGAGTGTGGTGAATGTGGTGAATGAATACTTGTAGACGCTCTTTCCTGTGTGTGTGTGTGCGTGTGCGTGTGCGGGTGCGTGTGCGTGTGTGTTATAGAGGTATTAGGGTTCATTATCATTTCATCTGTTTAACGTGCACTATAGTCCATTTTATTTTAAAGAGATGAAAAATCCAGACCACTTGCTGCTTACTGACTGATATATGATGCCAGGAGAAGGGAATACTACGGTTCTTCTAAATTACAGCTGTATTTCATCATAGTTAACCATATTATCATGTAAACATAGGCATAATTTTAATCATGAGACCTTAAGATTGAATGGAGTTTTCGCCTCGTTAAAAAAATAGACTGTACAGTAGTTTTACCACTCACAAATCGAAGAAGCAATGCAAGGCCGTGAGGACCCACTGCTCGTTGATTAGCACGCCGCCGCAGAACCAATTGGTACCCTGAGGAGAACGCCTCCCCAGTAGTGCCTGTGAAGGAGAGAAAGAGAGAGAGAGAGAGAGAGAGAGAGAGAAGAGAGAGGAGAGAGAGAGAGAGAGAGAGAGAGAGAGAGAGAGAGAGAGAGAGAGAGAGAGAGAGAGAGAGAGAGAGAGAAGAAAAAAAAAAAAAAAAAAGTGGGAAAAAAGGCCATTAAGAGTCCATGTCTGTCCAGGTAATGTGGATTGGTCAGTCTTGATAAGGAGGAGAAGGAAGAGGAGAGGAAGAAGAGGATGAGGATAAGAGTGCCAGTGTAACAAATGATGTGTACAGAGAGAGAGAGAGAGAGAGAGAGAGAGAGAGAGAGAGAGAGAGAGAGAGAGAGAGAGAGAGAGAGAGAGAGAGTGAGAGAGAGAGAGAGAGTACATACATATATAAAGACAAATTAACTCAAGCGCCCCGACAAAAGGAATAACAACTAACCATCCAGGGCCATGCATCGATTACGGACATCTTGCCGCCGACCACGAATCGAGCTCTTTCGCTTCTAAGTCTGCGGCGCAAAAGGTCGTCGTCTGATCTGCGTCGACGGGAAGCATCTAAGGGTTGGCTGATGACGCGTGGTTTGCTGATGCCGCACTCTGTTCCAAACGATGTAATGCAATGTATTGGGTGTTAATTAAGGCCAGTGGAACCATCATGGCGGTACCATAAACAGTAGTTATTATCATGAAGGGGAGACTGCATAGTATGTTTTAGTAGGAAGGAGAGAAGGGAAGAGGAGAGATAGGAGTATACTGTATGTAGTTTGGAGAGAGAGAGAGAGAGAGAGAGAGAGAGACTACTAACAGATAAGTAGATAGTTAACTAATTAATAGGCGATATAATAGGAGAACAGTTGAACATGAGCTATAGAGAAGTCATACATTTATCCATGAAGCAAGTAAACAAGCCATACATTTATCCATGGAGCAAGTAAACAAGTCATACATTTATCCATGGAGCAAGTAAACAAGCCATACATTTATCCATGGAGCAAGTAAACAAGTCATACATTTATCCATGGAGCAAGTAAACAAGTCATACATTTATCCATGAAGCAAGTAAACAAGCCATACATTTATCCATGGAGCAAGTAAACAAGTCATACATTTATCCATGAAGCAAGTAAACAAGCCATACATTTATCCATGGAACAAGTAAACAAGTCATACATTTATCCATGAAGCAAGTAAACAAGCCATACATTTATCCATGGAGCAAGTAAACAAGTCATACATTTATCCATGGAGCAAGTAAACAAGTCATACATTTATCCATGGAGCAAGTAAACAAGTCATACATTTATCCATGGAGCAAGTAAACAAGTCATACATTTATCCATGGAGCAAGTAAACAAGTCATACATTTATCCATGGAGCAAGTAAACAAGTCATACATTTATCCATGGAGCAATTAAACAAGTCATACATTTATCCATGGAGCAAGTAAACAAGCCATACATTTATCCATGGAGCAGGTAAACAAGTCATACATTTATCCATGGAACAAGTAAACAAGTCATACATTTATCCATGGAACAAGTAAACAAGTCATACATTTATCCATGGAGCAAGTAAACAAGCCATACATTTATCCATGGAGCAAGTAAACAAGTCATACATTTATCCATGGAACAAGTAAACAAGTCATACATTTATCCATGGAGCAAGTAAACAAGTCATACATTTATCCATGGAGCAAGTAAACAAGTCATACATTTATCCATGGAGCAAGTAAACAAGCCATACATTTATCCATGGAGCAAGTAAACAAGTCATACATTTATCCATGGAACAAGTAAACACAGTCATACATTTATCCATGGAGCAAGTAAACAAGTCATACATTTATCCATGGAACAAGTAAACAAGTCATACATTTATCCATGGAGCAAGTAAACAAGTCATACATTTATCCATGGAGCAAGTAAACAAGTCATACATTTATCCATGGAGCAAGTAAACAAGTCATACATTTATCCATGGAGCAAGTAAACAAGTCATACAATTATCCATGGAGCAAGTAAACAAGTCATACATTTATCCATGGAGCAAGTAAACAAGTCATACATTTATCCATGGAGCAAGTAAACAAGTCATACATTTATCCATGGAGCAAGTAAACAAGTCATACATTTATCCATGGAGCAAGTAAACAAGCCATACATTTATCCATGGAGCAAGTAAACAAGTCATACATTTATCCATGGAACAAGTAAACAAGTCATACATTTATCCATGGAGCAAGTAAACAAGTCATACATTTATCCATGGAACAAGTAAACAAGTCATACATTTATCCATGGAGCAAGTAAACAAGTCATACATTTATCCATGGAGCAAGTAAACAAGTCATACATTTATCCATGGAACAAGTAAACAAGTCATACATTTATCCATGGAACAAGTAAACAAGTCATACATTTATCCATGGAGCAAGTAAACAAGTCATACATTTATCCATGGAGCAAGTAAACAAGTCATACATTTATCCATGGAGCAAGTAAACAAGTCATACATTTATCCATGGAGCAAGTAAACAAGTCATACATTTATCCATGGAGCAAGTCAACAAGTAAAACCGAGGAAGACAGCTTTGACCGCGTGCTGAGCTGTAATGAGATGCCAAGGTGAGCGAGGCAGAAGTTAACAACCTAAATCATCATGTACTGTATACGTACCGAAGGTGATGTTGGGAGCCGAGACGTCCGTGTCTGTTGATGGAACCACTGAAATAAAAAAAAATGAAATTAGCGACCATGTCCGCCTCTCTCTCTCTCTCTCTCTCTCTCTCCTCTCTCTCTCTCTCTCTGTTTATGTGTGTGTGAGAGTCGACAGGCCAGGACCATTGCGAAATTGGGCGTGAAAGTCACTGTTGATGTGGGATTAATGGGCCTGTGTGTGTGTGTGTGCGTGTGCGTGTGCGTGTGTGTGTGTGTGTGTGTGCGCGTGCGTGTGTGTGTGTGTATTCATCTAATTGTATTCATTTAGTTGTATTTTACGGGGCCAGAGCAATGCTCGTGTGGCCCCGTCTCCATATCAACATTTTTATCATTCATCCCTAGTGCTTTGTGTTGGCCGAAGCCAGCACCCCGGAGAGCAGGTCACAAACCCTGGCTAACACCCGGTACCCATTCACTGCTGGGTGGACAGGGGCTCGGGTTTTCAGGAAACAACCCATCTGTTTCCGCTCCGCCCGGGGATCGACCCCGGGACTTCTGGGTTGTGAACCGAGCGTGCTAACCACTACACTACGGAGTACCCGTGTACGGAGTACCTACACACCGGAGTGTGTGTGTGTGTGTGTGTGTGTGTGTGTGTGTGTGTGTGTGTGTGTGTGTGTGTGTGTTTTGGCGTGCCAGAGAGCCTCACCTTCAGGGGCGGGGCAGCACACAATGGGAAAGACGCCCTGGAAGCCACAGATGACGGGACTCTTGGCGCGGAGAGAGAGGCGCACGGCAGCACACTCCCGGATGTCCGTGCACGTGCCAGGGGCTCCGGAGGGCGTCGTGCAGGCATCACCCGCTTCTGGAGGAGAAAAAGGCGTGAGCAGGGTCTGAATGTGGTCTTTGTGGGCGACTGGGCGTGTGTTCTTGAAGGAGCACAATCTATCTTGGTGTTGTTGGCTCGGTGGTGAGACTTGTAGTAGGTCTTAAGGTATGCAGGGTAGATAATACTGCTTATTTGGCTGCTTTTATTGTATATGCAAGGCCGAGAGAGAGTCCCTTAGAGCTCTGTCTCTTAGCCTTGGGTGTATGGACATTATATAGGCGTGTGGTGCATGGGTGAGGGGTTGGCGGAAGGAAAGAATGCAAGCTTATTGAAGCGTTATTGTGCGGGTCTGTAGGTTGTGGATGCGCTGATGAAAACTGGACAAGCTTCCTGACAGGTCTCGTGACAGAAGAGTTGCCACGCGAGGAACAACTGACTTATTAAAAAAACACAACAAAGCAGACATTTTTGACACATTATTCAGTCAATCGTTATACCCAACCCTCTCGTTAACACACACACACCCACACACACATACACACACACACACACACACACACACGCACGCACGCACGCACGCACGCACGCACGCACGCACGCACGCACGCACGCACGCACGCACGCACGCACGCACGCACGCACGCACGCACGCACGCACGCACACATCTACGCCGTGAATCTCTACCCCTTTCCGTGCTTCCTCACCACTCGTTTTAGAACTCCCTGACTTTATAGACTTCCCACAACGAGCTTAACCCATACATATAGGTACAGTCAACCAAGCATCTGTAAACTACGTAAATCAAGGACCTCGTGAACCTACCTTGGGTGAGCGCGGAGGCAGTGGCGGCCCCGAGTAGGATCAGCAGGAGGGTCGCCATCCTACCGCCGCTGCTTCCTCTATCAACTGAAGGAACGTTGACCCGCGAGGCTGACGTCGCACCTGCTACCTGGTGTTACTCTCACCGTCCTCCCGTTTTCTATGGTGCTACCTTAAGTTTATCGCTTTTGTATATATATATATATATATATATATATATATATATATACTATAAGTGATGCGATTTTGTGGTATAGCGGCTCATAAGAGAGTGATGATGTAATACCAGGAATCTTGCAAAGTGTAGCTTACTGATTTCTTTTGTTGTTTATTATTTTATGGTTAGTTTAGTTTTCCCTGTGACGTGTGTGTGTGTGTGTGTCTGTGTGTGTGTGTGTGTGTGTGTGTGTGTGTGTTGTGGAGCAGGGAATACCGTCACGTGAAAAAAAAACCCGAAGGTCGTGTGAGTCATGCTTAAAAGGTCGTGGTACGTGTGTGGTGGAATGAAGCCAAGTGGTGATTTATTTGCGTAGTTGGTGGTGATGGTTTGGTGGTGGTTGACCTCATGACTCAGAGTCATGAGTTATAAGAGGAGGGGGTGGTGGTGGTGGGAGCCGCTGGATAGATACTATAGTGGGGATGACATGTGCAGAATGGAGTAAAGTTGAAGTGGTAGATAGGATAGTGGCGTATATATAATATTATATATATATAATATATATATATATATATATATATAATAATATATATAGATATATATATATATATCTTCTAATAATAATATAAGCGAAGTGTGTCTGTCTGTCTGTCCCTGTGGGGTGTGTGTGTGTGTGTGTATGGTAATAGGGTTTTCCGCCCCCCGTGGCGCAAACACCTCATATGCACATTTTGGAATCAGGTTGACAGGGGAAGGGTCACGAAGCCCACTTATGAGCTGACCCGATCACTTTTTTTTTGTTTTTTTTTTAGCAGCCTATTAGCGAGAATTGTGAAAACAAAAATGGGTTGCGAGAAATTGAGGAAGCCTTGATATAGGTTGATGGGTAATGTGGTGAGTGAATGGGTGGGGTGATGGGTAATGGTGTGGGGGTGATGGGTTGAGTGAATGGGTGTGTGGGTGATGGGTTGGGGGTGATGGTGATGGTGAGGGAATAGTGGGGGGTGAATGGTAATCTATAATAATATAAGCGAAAGTGTGTCTGTCTGTCTGTCGTGTGTGTGTGTGGTGGGTTGTTGTGTGTGTGTGTGTGTGTGTGTGTGTCTGTTATAGTTCCGTCCCCCCGTGGCGCAATCAACTCATATGGCACCTTTTTTGGGACCGGGTTGACCAGGGGAAGGTTTTTTAAGCCCAATTATGAGCGATCATATTTTTTTTTTTTTTTTTAGCAGCCTATTAGCGATAATTTTGGTTAAAAAAAAAGTTGGGTTGCGAGAATTGAGAAACCTGATGTAGGGTGATTGGGTAATGGTGAGTGGAATGGGGTGGGGTGGATGGGTAAAATGGGTGTGGGGTTGATGGGTGAGTGAATGGGTGGGGGGTGATGGGTTTGGGGGTGGATGGGTGAGGGAATAGTTGGGGGGTGATGGGTAAGTTCTATAATAATAATAAGGCGAGAGTGTGTCGGTCTGTCTGTCTGTTTGTGTGTGTTGTGTGTGTGGTGTGTGTCGTTGGTGTGTGTGTGTGTGTGGTATAGAGGTTCCTTCCGCCCCCCCTGCGCAAACACCTTCATAATGGCCATTTTTTGGAAATCAGGTTTGACACAGGTGAGTTCCATAAGCCGCACTTATGAGATGAATTCCGAATCACTTTCTTTTTTTTTCTTTTTTTTTTAGCAGCCTATTAAGCGATAATTGTTGAAAAACAAAAGTGGGTTTGCCGAGAATTGGAGGAAGCCTATTTCGGGTGATGGTAATGGTGATTGAATGGGTGGGGTGATGGATACGTGGGTGTGGGGTGATGGGTGAGTGGACTGGGTGGGGGGTGATGGGTTTTTTTGCTGGTGAAGGGAATAGTGGGGGGTGATTGGGTAATCTATAATAATATCCGCGAAAGTGTTGTTCTGTCTGTCCTGTTCCTGTGTGTGTGGTGTGTTGTGTGGTGTGTGTGTGTGTGTGTGTGGTGTGGTGTGGTGTGTGTGGTGGTTGTGTGTGTGTGTGTGTGTCTGGTATAGGTTCCGCCCCCCGTGGCGCAATCAACTCCAATGGCACATTTTGGAACGAGGAGAAGAGAGGGGAGGAAAGGTACCAGGGGAAGGCTTTAAGCCCATTTATGAGATGATCCGCTCATTTTTTTTTTTTTTTTTTTTTTAGCAGCCTATTAGCGATAATTTGTGAAAAAAAAAAAGTGGGTTGCGAGAATTGAGGAAACCTTGATGTAGGGTGATGGTATGGGTGAGAGGGGGGGGGGGGGGGGGGGGTGGAATGGTGGGGGTTGATGGGTATGGGTGTGGGGTGATGGGTGAGTGAATTGGTGGGGGGTGATGGGTTGGGGGTGATGGGTGATGGGTGATGGAAATAAGGTGGGGGGTGGATGGGTAATGGTAAATATAAGCGAAATTCCTGTGTCCTGTGTTGTGTGTGTGTTGTGTGTGTTGTGTCTGGTATAGGTTCCGCCCCCCGTGGGCGCAATCACCTCATATGGCCATTTTTTGGAATCGGGTTGACCAGGGGGAAAGGTTTTACGTAAGCCAATTATGAGATTGATCCGATCACTTTTTTTTTTTCTTTTTTAGCAGCCTATTACGATAATTGTGAAAAAAGTGGGGTTGCGAGAATTGAGGGAAACCTTGATGTAGGGTGGATGGGTAATGGGTGAGTGAATGGGTGGGTGATGGGTTATGGGTGTTGGGGTGATGGTGAGTGAATGGGTGGGGGGTGATGGGTTGGGGATGATGGGTGATGGTGAGGGAATAGGTGGGTGGTGATGGGTAAGTGGGTGAGTGAATGGTTGGTGGGTGATGGGTAATGGGTGAGTGAATTGGTGGGGGGTGATTGGGTAATGGGGTGAGTGAATGGGTGGGGGAATACAGAACCATTTCTTACATCCATGATTTCAGAAAAGTGTAGAAGGGCTATCTGAGCGTCCATGTTTTGGGTGGGCCGAAGGCCCACCAAACATAGGTGTTGGTCCGGAAGGCCACCATAGCCCTCCGCAGGAGCTAGCCAAAAGTCCGCCCGGATGGCGGCCTTTTGCGGCTAGTTATATATATATATAATATATATATATATATATATATATATATAGTACACAACAAACCTCGATTTCCCCGGACCTCCGATTTCCCGGATATCGGATTTGCTGGACAAATTCCCGAGGATCCGGGGATATTCCAGAGGTTTTTTTTTATCTGTCCTGTTCGTAGATTGACAAAGTTGGTCCGGCCGGTCCGAGCGTCTCCTGTCACCGGTCAGTGTCAGCGCCTCCCGCAGGTGGCAGCATTCTCGCGTCCGTATTGTTTACATTTAAGCCACACGACACTCACGGTTCACCTGCACCGCCTTTCCGTTAGTCCCCTGACCCCCACTCTGCCCCCTGGTGCAGGAACATCCTCTGAACTATTGAACACCTTTCTGCTGCCCTCCCGCCAGGTGGCATCATGCTCAGCGGACCCAAAGTCCGCCGGGCGGGGTAGGTTGATATTGGCGGTTGCGGACAGTAAATAACTAGAAGTAGGAACAAACGTCCCGGGGGTGGGTAATTGCAATCCGGACTTCTTTTTTTTGTTTTTTTTTAAGGATAATTCCTTGTACTGTTGCGATTTCCCGGACTTTTGCGGTTCCCGGACCAAAGTGCTCCCCCTATTAGTCGGGAAAACGAGGTTTGTGTGGGGTGTATATATATATAATATATATTATATATATTACATATATATATATATATATATATATATATATTATATATATATAATATGTTATATAATATATATTTACATCACAAAGGACTTGCCAAGAGCAAAAAAACTAAGTAACAAATAGCCCGCTTAATTGCCAGTCCCTATAAAGGAGACAGTAAAAGAATATATAAAGGAGGGGTGGGCCAGTCTAGGAAGTCTCTTGTCACTCCTCTCTTGAAATTATTGAAGTCATTATTAGCCACAAAAGGTGGAAAAATAGCAACAAGAAAAGAGTTCCAGAGTTTAGTTTCCAGTTGGTAAGAGTTCAACAAAAAAATAATAACCCCTTCACACCCAGATCTTTCCTTAGCTATATAAAAAAACTTGTTGTTAGCCACAAAATTACGAAAAGTAACTGAATATACCAAATTAGTTAGTCGACAAGGATACTAAACAGGTCAGATCTATAAAATATTTATTATATTCACAAAAAAAGTCTGATGGTAGCCAAAATACAAAGGAAATTACGTTATGAGTCTCAAGGGGTTAAATATGTCATTAGTACTGGTGCTGTAATATAATGGCACAAAGTTTATATCGGCAGTCTGTGACCTCTCATCTCTTTACCTTCTCGTTCGTGCGTCGTTTTACTGGTTCTGTCATGCATTGTTTTCACTTGCTTGAATTTCCGGGCAATTTAGCACAATCACAAATGGGCATACTCCTCTCTCCTCTCTCTCCTTCTCTCGTCTCTCTCGCTATCGCTCTCCTCATCTCGTCTCCTCCTCTCGTCTCTCCTCTCTTCTCTCTCTCTCCTCTCTCTCACGATCTCTCTCATCTCTCTCTCTCTCTCTCCTCTCCGTCTCTCGATCTCTCTTCTGCTGCTCTCTTCTCCTCTCTCTCTCTCTCTCTCTGCTCATCGGTCGTCTCTCTCTCTCTTCTTCATCTCTCTCTCTCTCTCTCTCTCTCTCTCTCTCTCTCTTCTCTCTCTCTCATCTCTTTCTCTCTCTTCTCTCTCTCTTCTCTCTCCTCTCTCTCTCTCTTCCTCTCTCTTCTCGTCTCTCTCATCTCTCCTCTCTCTCATCGCGTCTCTCTCTCTCTCTCTCTCTCTCTCTCTCTCTCCTCTCTCTCTCTCTCTCTCTCTCTCTCTCCTCTCTCTCCTCTCTCTTCTCTCTCTCTCTCTCCCTCTCTCTCTCTCATCTCTCTCCTCATCTCCGCTCTCTCTCTCTCTCTCTCCTCTCTCTCTTCTCTCTCTCTTCTCTCGCTCTCTCTCTCTCTCTCTCTCCTCTCGTCTCCCCCTCTCTCTCTCTCTCTCGCATCTCTCCTCTCTCTCTCTCTCTCTACATCTCCTCTCTCTCTCTCATCCTCTCTCTCCTCTCGTCTCTCGATTCTCTCTCTCTCTCTCCTCTCCTCGCTCTCTCGTCTCTCTCTCCTCTCTCCTCTTTCTCTCTCTCTCTCCTCATCCTCTCTCTCAATATAAGCGGATGATATCTAGGGTAATGACTTCTTCCAATCTGCCATGTGCGATACCTATCAATATATATCGATCGTTTAATTTATGTACGATCTGACTTAATTGTATTTCTTAGCTTATGATAATATAACAAAATATGACCGAAAGAGATTCTTCAGATAGTTTTTTTTTACAGACATGATCAATCTTTTTTACAGGTGTAAACAAAATGGCCACCCTACATGCTTACCCCGATCGTCCGCTTGTTCTCCTCTAGACTTCAATGATGGCCGGCGCGCCCTCTCCCCTTGGGCTTCTCCGAACTCCCCCCCCAAGTAAGCCGTGGAAACCTCTTGACGGGCACAAGAAACTCCAGCCCGTTCGAGGGATCCTTGAGTCTTCACACATGCCTTTTCAGAGAGCCGGCCACAGCTGATGCCTGTCCCTCGGGCCACTCGAACTTCCCTGCCCTCTTAAGTTCCAATAGTTCTCAAGAAGCAATTTTTGACGGGCACCAATACCCTGCCGGGGCTGTGATCCTCCATTTACGGGAGTCCCCACCAGCAGTACGAGTCCTTGACAGTCTTGGGGCATCCAACTTCAAGTACGAGAGAACCAACTTACAGCTCACGTAACACCAACGGTCCTCCCAGGCCGAGGCCCGCCCAGCACCTCGGCCTCGGCGCCCGCCAGGCTGAAGCGCCCACTCATTCTCCGCCGTGGTTTGTGAGGAAAAACCTCCGCGAAGGTGTCTGGTGTAGGGGCGGCCCTTGCAGCCGATCTTGGCCACGGGACTCCGCGCACAGGTACCGAACGGTCAACGCTAATCAGAAGGAGGGGTAAAGCCTCCCCCTGCCATGCGAGTTTCAGTGCGACTCCTGCCTGGGTTTTTCTCTCCAGTCCCGGGCTGGACGTAGCTAAGTCTGGTGTCACAATGTGGTGCGTCACCAGCACTCTGCATCAAGTGTAGAAGTTTGCTCTAAAAGCGACACCCTGAAGGCCCAAGTGGTTCCGTGTATCACTCGCGCCTAAGAGAGTGGCCCTTAGAAGCGTCCCTCGTGGGTGGCCAGGGTCTCCACTGCCACCTCCACCCCTCGACTCCCCGACAACCACCAGTAATATCAACTGTCTCTGGGGCATAAAGTCGGGCCATCCGCTGAGCTGCAGACCCAGGGACGAGGCCGACCATCGTAGAGGCTGTTTGGTGCGAATCCACATGAGCCACCCGAGCGCGGACCTCCTTCACCACGGCCTCTTCACTTCCCGTGTCTCCCCCCCTTGACTCAAAGTTCGAGACAACCATTTTCTTTCACTCTTTCATCGTTTTACGGAAATGAACCTCCGTCAGCAACTCCTTTGATGGCCACGCTTGGGTCGTTGAATCTGAGGGTGTTTTGTGGTTCAAGCACTCTCATCTTGTCGTAACACTTAAAATACGACTTGAGAAACTGCGAGCAACTTGTTTGATGAGTTCTTCCCGCACGATTTGCAGGGTCCGTTGGTGCTCCATATGTTTTAATCAGCAGTCGTAGTCAGTTTGTGCAAAACATGGGCTGCCCAAGTGAGCGCTGTGGTGTCCATCGCGGTCCAGGCTTTGAGGCAAACAGCCCCTAGACTGAGCAGAAGCGCCACGCAACGCACAGATTAGCCGTGCGAACGTCCGCTTCATGGAGAGCGGTGGATCCCTGCTGTTTGGGTCCACCACAGTGTTGACGGACAAACCTCCCACTTTTATCGCCAGATAGTCAGCAGGTTGCATGCCGCGGCGACCTGGCCACCAAAGAGGGCCTGTGTTAAAAGGACTGAGGAGGTGTGGTCCTGAGGACGACCCAAGTGTTGGGCAATAAGTGTCTCCAGCACTTCCAGAATGTTTTGGAAAATGTTTTCTGTCTTCTTGGCTTTTGCTTTCTCCTTGATAGTTCCTCAATTTGGCGCTTCTCGCGGTTGATGAAACCTCCTGAAAAGCAGAGTTTGAAGTCTTGGTTAGAAAGACAGTAATATACGTTAATTCTTTAACACAGAGGTCCCTAGGTGAAACGCGTATCTCTAGCTTTTTATCTAGTTTAATTTAAATGAGGTGTTTGCAATAGTCCCTCATATCGAAAAGGTAGGTGCTGAAAAGACTGCTTTCTGTCTTACATGCCGCACTACACGACCATGCAATTTCATATAGGACAAATAAGTCGGAAGTTTCAGATTATTGTTACCTCCTCCAGCTTGGTGCCTACGTCCCGCGGCAGGAGGTCTATGTAGGTTCCCTTGGGCGTTGTCACGTACAGAACACGCTCCGAGGTCTCGCACCAATCATCTTGCCATAGGTCTTTGGGCCTAGCGTTCAGCCGCGGCGTGGAGGGGAGTCGTGCCTTGGTCGTCTGCTTGAAGGACATACCACCACACACTGGGTTAACCTGTTTTCAGAAAACATTTTTTTCTATTTTTTATACCCTCTGCACAACGGTTTCCAATGCTTTTTGACCTTGAAAAGTCGAAATCACAACAACCATTATAAGTCAAAATGTCAGGAACCTTTGCCTCATAAGCATGAAGTTCTAGTCTATACACGTTTTCTGAAACGCCAGTTTTCGGAGCATTTTGATGTTTGTTTTCGCCTATTTTTTCACCAATAAAATGGGCATAAGCAGGTAAAGCAGTAATTAGATTCTGAACTGAAACATCAAATGCATAAAAACATTTATGGAAATATTACATGTGATTATTTAAGACAATTTTCAAAAAAATTAAACGAAATTATAATTATTTCACTCTAGTTACAAAATTCAAAAGACGAAACAATGGTTTTTTAGCACGACATCTATGGTCCTGTTATGTTTGTTGCAGATCTGTTTGAAACCTGCTAACAAATCCAGAGATACGTTCACAGATAACTTCACTATGGCAGTAGCAGGAGCTCGAGACGCAAAGTTGACATCTCAGAACGCCTCCACCTGCGTCCAGAGACAATCGTCACGCCGACCTTCTACAGATCTGCTACAGAACTTCCCTGATCGCTACCCATCATCCAGCATCAGTGGCTCCCAGTTTACCCACCACAGACAAGCCTTTCCAGTCTCTTGCCTCCATCTCCAGAGTTTGCCAGAAAGATACAGGCATCCTAAGCATCAAACCTCGCCAATGAAACAGTGGAGGCTAGATCATCCCATTCTGGCAGATGGCTAGGATCAAGACCAATGACCGAAGTACAATGCAGCGCAGCATTTCATGACACTTCACAAAAGCACAGAGTCTAGCAAGGAATAAAGGTAAACAGGTGACCCTGTAGGGAAAAAGGAGTGCCTTTGTCCTGATTAGATAGCCCTGTTCGACATAGGAGCTTCAGATGCCATCCACGGAAAGAAAAAAAAAAAAGAGAAAAATAGAGAGAAACCGACCTGCCTATCCAGGGAAGAAGGACCAAGGAACATCCGGTTCTACCAGGATCAGAAGACCAGAGAGAAAGGCCCCATGTCCTGGTCATGACAAGATATTTGAGTCACGGTCCAGCAGCAAGCAGAGAGGGCTGCAAGACTGCAGCAGAAGAGAGAACAAGATTGATTTGTACAAAATTTCTACAATTTTTTCAGCTGCCACACAGCGAAGGACTGCTGCTGATGTGGTCTACCTGGCTGACCCAACCGACAGTGAAGGATGCAGAGGACCAGGGATTTGACCAACAGCCTCGTCCTGGATGTTCACTCACCAAGACACTGTGACTCTCACATTTCCCAGGATGGTCATGGATTGTGTTGACCATCCTGCAGTACCGCTGATCGTCCTGGGATTGTCCCTGACAATCAAGTGACAGCCTTAGTCTCTGCTACATTGAAGGCTGGTGGAGCTGAACCTGGACAAGTTTTTGTCCCATCTCAACCTCAACAACGAGACGGAACAGGATGCTGACAAGGTACCACATCACCAGGAGTAAATGGCAACATTTTAGTGAGGACCCTCCCAAGTATGCTGCTCTCCACTGGGATGGCAAGATGCTGAGAGATGTCCTGGGAATTGATCCTGGGACCACGTCCCAGGAGACTCCTGGCTGTGCTTGTCTCGGACCACCTGCCATATCCTGAAGGCAAGCTACTGGGAGTACCATGTAGACAGCTCAACAGGAACGGCTCATGCAGGCAGAGGCATCCATGGATTTGCCTGGAGGCATGGGGCTTACTGAGTGATCACTGCCTTGTGTTTGACATACAAACCGGCCAGCCCAGTGGGTCACATCCGGGGAGCTGCCAAGCTTTCTGGAGCAACAGCTGACAGGAAGGTGTTTCTACCGGCCTGCAGACACACCTACATTCTAGAGTGCTGGTTGGTGCTGTAATGGGAGAATCTGTTTGGACAAGGTCAAGAGCCCAGAGAATCCTTGGTTGCAAGCACTTCAGGACGTTTGGACAGACTTACCACCAGACAACCTACAACCCTGTCCATCATACAAAAATGGTTGAATAAAAAGAAGAAAGAGTGCAAGGAAATACTACGGAAATCTGAGGGTCGGAGAAGCCTCACCTAGAGCTGACTACCGTGAGATGGCTTGAGCTTACACTGATCGTCCTTGGAGACCGCCCTCCCCGCGGAATCCCTGGAGTACGTCCTGGAGCCATTCATCAGGCCCAGTGGAATGGCCAGAAACCGTGTAATTCTAATGAAATGTTCATGTTGTCTGAGCAGCTGGAGTACGATGAAGAACTGTTGTGAGCTGGAACGCCTCAACCTCTTCCTAGACTGTTTCTATACCCCATGGTGGATGTCCAAATCTACACTTGCTGCAGATGCTCCTGCGAAAATGATATGCAGTTCATGAAGACATGAGTGAAGTTGAAGAGAAACAGATCCAGAGATGCTCAGGCAGTGCTACAGAACACTTTGAAAACACAAGTGGTTAACCTGACACAGAGGTTGTGCCGTTCGCCTCTCTTCGGTAGCAGACTCGTGACAAAGAGAAGCAGGACTTGCTGCAAGCCTGCACGCCCTGAGAAGCCAGATAGCTTCAGACGAGGAAACCTATGTTCCCTCAGGTTACAGCCAGACGATCTGGCTGATCTAGTTGGTCCAGAGAGTCATCTTCCCTGCTTGCACCTTGGCATTGGTAATGGACTGGCTTCTGCCACCCTGTGGAGCATGGCCAAGGAGTGATGACTACAGCAAGGCCCTGGAATATTCGGCAATGTAAAGTAGTGAATGACATTGCTAGGCGGGGGAGTCAAGATGATGAACTGATTTCGGGGGCAAACATCATTACCACAGTTCTCAGCAAAAACAGTAACCTTCCTTCAACTGTGGAATGACAACGGGAGCCGATTTGATAGCTTCAAGAAGCAAACTCTGAAAAATTACTGGAAGTGTCCCTTCTGACATAGACAATAGAGTTTTTCTGCCACTTGAAATAGATTGTTAGAGTCTTTTTTCCACACATTTTTTTATGCCAAGCTGTAAATATTATGGGAAATTTATATGAAATTTTCAGAAAATTTTGCTTTTTTTTTGGATATGATTGTCTTTTGTTTCTGAAATGTTTAATTGGTTGTTTTTTTCAGAAATAATATTAAAAAAAATGCTTCAATTTGATACCCATATTTGTTTGTTCTATCCAATTGTACAAAAGTCCCTCAGGTAGAAAAAAGTTCTGGCGGGAAAGGGCAAAATTAGGCACTTTTCTACTGTCGCGGGCTTAATATATTGAAAGTCCCAATGAGGCAAAAGGTTTCTGGACATTTTAACTCAAATGGTTTGATTTTTCGGGCTTTTTCCAGGTCAAAAAGCAGGGAAAACCTTGCAGGGAGGGGGTATAAAAATAGGAAAAAATTGTTTTCTGAACAGGGTCCCTATCCACGACAAGCTTGAGGAAGGTGGCAGTAAGCGGGCAGTTGTTGCGGGCGGCAGCCACCAGGAGGCTTGTCAAGTCGCTGTACGCTTGCTCTCTGAAGGGCCAGGTAGTCTGCCAAGGTGTTTTGCCTCGCAGACAATTCAAAAGGTGATCCATTCCACTCCGCAGCATAGAGTCTTCCGACCGCACACGATTCTGCTCCACCTGCACCACGTTCAGGAAGATCTGGAAAGGAGAAACACAGCCTTAGGAGGACAGCATCACTTTATCCGTGGCTTAGATTCCTGTGGTGCTGAAGCCACACTTCTGCTGCTCCAGGAAGTATTCGCGATGAGAAGTGACAACAGATACTTATATAGACGTACCCTTGTGATCAGAACCCTGACGCGAGTCGTGACGTTCGGGGTGAGTCACGCCACCTGCAGGAGGGAAAGGCCGCCACTAATCGTGGTAAGGGGCGCCCCAGCTGCCACCAGGAGTGTCACTATGCGAGGTCTGTTGCAGGTGGTGGCGAGGACCAAGGCGTCGGAGTGGAGGTCTTGGGTGGCCTGCAGCGGTGCCCCTGAGGCCAACAGCTTCATTGCCTCGCCCACGTCGTCTTTGCCGCTGATGGTGATCAACAGCTTCCAGTAAAGCTCGACCGGCGAGGTGGACTCCTGCATCGTTATGGGAAAATCAATTATTGAAACGCATGTAGTTTCGTCTCCGTTACAAGTATTCATTCACCATTGCAAACGAGCGTTGACCTGCCGTTAGCAGGCGTGACCCACCGTCATCGCCGTCATTGCCGACAGTTCCTGGGCCAAAATGCTGTGTCCCGCCCTTTCAGCCAGCTGGGCAGGTGTGTTGCCAGCGTAGTTCACAACCCCGGGATAAGAACAGCAGGCGTTTATGAGTGCTCTAGCGGTTGCGGTGAGACCAAGTTTGGCGGCCCAGTGCATGGGTGTCAAGCCGGCGGGGTCCTGGTAGTGGGGGTCGCGGTTCACCGGACTGTTGGCCTCCAGCAGGTACGTCAGCCCGTCCTTGACCCACGTGAATGTCTTATGACCTTCAGCATCGTATTCATCCCAGCTCCTCCGCTGTAACAGGACATCAGTGTTATTCATATATTATGCTGTCTCTTAATTAACTTAATTGTCAAGACATTCATTCATTGTCTACTGGTGTGGTGCATCGATCCTCGTTCTTTTGATCTATCTTACAACATTTATGTATATCCTTATTGTTTCTTTAATGTGGGAAAAAAAGTTGGTAAAATGTTACGTGTTGGATCACCTGACGAGGACTTACCAACATGATGTGAGACGATGAGGGAGTGGAAATAGTGTGGGTCCTCGCCCTTTTAGGCATCTTACGCAGGAGCCAGGCGGTGCCGTGACTTCCCCAGGTGTCTGCCACTTCCTCCGGCGTGAGTCCCATGGTATCCTTTCCGTCTGCCTCAACCCCTGCCATACGTAGTTCCTGAACGGCCTTTTCGTTGCCGCTGAGCGCCGCAATGTGCAGAACAGAGAATCCCTTGTCGCTGAGAGCTCCCGCGTCACACCCGGCCTCCAGAAGCAGCTTCATGATCTTCGTGGACTTGCCAAAAACAGAGACGTGGAGAGGCGTACTCATGCTATTGTCTCGGGCGTTGAGGTCGGCCCCCGCGGCTATCAGGAGCCTGGCGCAGTACTCCCTCTCCTTCCGGGCGGCGAGGTGAAGTGTGCTCACACCTGCAACGCAACGTCCCTCACTCACTCATCGGCGTCAGCTCGCCGTCAATATATCTTTCATTGGAAACAAAAATATTTTTTTACAGATTTTGGCATAGGGGAAAACTATCAAAAAGGACGAAGAAAAAACCCAGAACGTACCATTCGCATCTTTGGCGTTGACATCCGGCTGTGCCTTCATTAGCACGTCCACCACCCTGTCGTGACCTTGATGAACCGCCACCTGGAGGGGCGTGTAGCCGAACCCTCCGCCGTCGTCCACGTGCACGCCGGCGTCAAGAAGGACCGACACCAGGTGAACATGGCCCAGGCCCGCTGCCAGGCTCAGCAGGGACCCTCGGGGCATCATGCCATCAGTGGGCGTCAGCTGTGTATTGACATTCGCTCCGGAGGCGAGGGCGGCCTCAACCCATCCCCTCTGGCCCGCCCGCACGCCCTCCAATAGCAGCTCTTGAGGCTGTAACAAACGGTGAAAGTTGTTTTTTCTTACTTACTGTGTGTAATATTGAATCATCATCTCTCGTACCTTATCGTTCAAGTTTTTGATGTGTTGTTTTTTGTTTCATGATCATTTTCGATTCTTAACTCGACAATTTGTGTGGTGTGCTCGGGAGTGAAGAAGATTTGTATATATGGTTAGACTAATATTGACACTTTAACAGCTTCGTACATAAAATGAAAGAAGAAAGTTAGTGCTGAAACGGCGTTAATGATAATATTCTGTCTATTTCGACTATCAGAGGTCTTATCATAAAGCTACATTTCCTTCCTTTACGTATACTGTACAGTGTACAACCTCCCCAAATAATAATAAAAATAATAAAAAAAAAAAAAGTTTCTCAAAAGAACACGTGCCTTACAACTAATACATTAAAAGCTTCACATAATAATTTCCTCACAATCACATAGCTACTTTTCACACTACTATTTAGTGTAAGGTAATGGGGTGTTACACCTGACCTAATATGGAAAGTATAGAGGGCGCAATGGTAGTAGCTAATCTTGAAAAGTGCTATTTTTGGTTTTAAGTTGAAGCCTATAGCGCCTGTATGGCTATTATGTTTTTCCTTGAGGGCTCAGGTGGTTGTCCCTGCACATTCTGGAGGGTCGTGATGGTTGAGCCTCGCCCGTTGGTGGCGCACGCTGGATTTTTATAGTGATACCCGTGATCTATATATAGGTGAAGGTCCGTTTTCTGTGATAGTCAACCCTCCCTCAGTCAGGTTTGTCTGTCGTGCTACGTTTCCTGCCTTCTTGGGAAAACCTGACGGGAAGGGTGAACGATAATGCCACTGGACGTTGGTGTGACTCTCAGTGTTTGTTATGCTTACTGCGACGTTGTTTGATAGTTTATTATTTCATCATGAGTGCTTTAGTGTTGATCTTTCCTTTTCTTTTGCGTCATCAGTTTCATTATCAGGATTTGTTTTTTTCCTTTTTCTTCACACTCCGTGTTAATTTTTTTCTTATAACTCTGCTTTTTTTTTCATTTGTCATATAATTTTCTTTTTGTCATTATTAGCAATATTGTTATTATTATTATTATTATTACTATTATTATTATTACTATTAATATTATTATTATTATTATTATTACCATTATTATTATTATTGTTAATATTATCATTATTATCACTAGCATTATTATCATTATCATCATTATCATCATTATTATTATTAGTACTATTATCATCTTCGTTGTTATGATGAAGACCGTCTTGGAATTATGTAACAAAAGCTCGCCTGAAGTAAAGCCGTGAACACTTTCCCTCATTAAGGCATTAAGGCTGGGCTGATCATATTTGTTATGGATAATTAAATTCTGCATCAATTTGTATGAAATTTAACCAGATAATAGCTGTGACACCTAATTACGTGTGTAGCAATTTTCAAGGCGATACGTGAAATAACAATAATAATAATAATAATATCCTCTAAAATCCATCCATTTCTGACCTAACGCTGACTTACTAAAGCTTAAATATATATTGACATATAAGTATTTTGAAATTATCACTAACAAAATATATAATTAATAAATACATTTTAGAGATGAATTTTTACACATTTGCTTTTATTATTCGGATTTTTTTTTTTAAACCATGTAGATTTTTGCGGTTTGGAAAGTCCGCAAATATGCATGCGAAAAAAAAGAAAAATTATATTAATTAAAATATTAAACCATCACATGTACAGAAAATTTAATTGACAAACACACTAACAAAAAAATAAGTAAATAACATGAAAACTAAAGATACAGTATCACTTTAAGGACCAACAATTTACATTTGAGGAAAACGTGATTTCTTGCAGTTAGTAGTAGGCGCTGCTGCATACTCCTGCAGCTCTCCCCGAAGTCTCTTCTTCCTGACCTTCCTCTGCAAGGGAGCGGCCATACGGAGATCCTTGGCTGTCAAATATTTCTCTCTAGACACTGTAGCCTCAATTCCGAGAGGATTAGCCAAATGACTTTCCAGTTATCCTACGTTGTAGTTGGCGACCGCTGTTGCAGTGGCGAACTCGACCATCCGCTTGGAAGCAGGCCGGTGTTTAGGACATATTTTCCATATTCTTGAATGGAGATGTTCATTTCTGTTTTGTGTTAGGCCTTTCAGACATGTAGTAATCATTTCGTCGGTTGTTAGTCTGTTATACGTAAATGGCTTTCACATGTTGCAGTGGTTCTGCTTCCAAGCGGAAATAAACTTTCATTTTGGTGTGCGATATAGGTGTTTCTCCATGTGCAATACTTCTGTTGTAAAAAACACCATGAATCCGGTCCTTTTGCACACTTCTCATGTTGTGGATTTTCATCACTTGAGATGTAATGGAAGAAAGTTGACAGTATCTCCTCTCTCATTTGACTGGGACTTGTGTTTACCTTTCTGTTCAAGCTAGCTTGAAAGTGTTACAGGATGTCTATTACCTTATCAGTAAGCTTGTGCCTTCCTCCTAGTGATGCTGCTTTCCCTTAAGATCACACGTTTGTACAGCGGATATAATATAATATCATAAAATCGGGTGAATTTCCAGTTTGACACCGAATTCACTTTGATAGACGAAACTATTTTGTTCTGGTGAGTTTTAATGTGTTTTGAATTAATCTGCTAACAGTTTCTGTCGCTTTTTATTTTGTGTTTTATATATTCTTATATCTAGTGATTTGCGACAAAAAAAAGAACATAACCGAATCTATACCTAACCTAACCTTTACCTAACATATTCTATACCTAACCAACCTTAACCTAAATAAAAAATAAGAAAAATAAAAAAATAGTGATTTGCAACAGAAACGATTAGCAGATTAACTCAAAACACATCAAAACTCAACAGAAAAAAATAGTTCCGTCCACCAAAGTGAATTCGGTGTCAAACTGGAATAATACATAAAATCGTGCCTGTACGTATAAGCATGTCGAAGCGGAAACGGGTTCGTTATTGCTCTTTAGTAGTTAGATTATACCATCTGGTCCCTCTATTGCGTTACACCGCTCTAATCTCCCATTCTCGGTAAAGATAAAACTAATCTGAACAAGTTTTTTTCTCCTAGTGTGCTTCTATGGAGGAGTATCAATATTATTCAGACATCTATTTGGTTTATCTTTTTGTAATTTT
>JACEEZ010023838.1:8308-18308 GCA_016584305.1 Chionoecetes opilio | reverse complement strand
ATTCAAGAAATAGAACTCAAACGGAAATATTTAATTATTGTACTTTTGTGTACTTCAATGTGTGTGGGTTGCGTATTGATGTGGGTGGCTATGTGAGTAATATGTATGTATGTGTGTATGTGTATGCACGTGTATATGTGTATGTGTATATATATATAAGTATATCTGGATGTGTGTATGCATATGTATATGTGTATGTGTATATTTATATGCGTATGAATAGATTTCTTGTATATATATTTGGTACAGGGTACTGTTTTGGAAATGGTTATTAGTCTTGCATTAACTTCTGATCTATTCATATATTAGTTTTTTTTATCATAATTACTGTTCTTCTTAGTGAAACTATCAAGATTACTTCAATCGGTATCTTTATTACTATTATCATTATCATTATTATAATTAATTATTACTTTGATTATCAGTATTGATATTATTGTTACTATTATGACTATTATTATCATTATTATTATTATATATATATATATATATATAATATATATATATATATATATATATATATTATATATATATATATATATAATAATAATAATATAAGCGAAAGTGTGTGTGTGTGTGTGTGTGTGTGTGTGTGTCTGTCTGTCTGTCTGTCTGTCCGCCATAGATGCTGCCCCCTCTGGCGGAATCCCATCATATGTCACAGTTTTGGAATCAGGTTGACCAGGGGAAGGTTTTAAGCCCACTTATAGGATGATCCGATCACTTTTTTTTTCTTTTTTTTAGCAGCCTATTAGCGAGAGTGTGAAGAAAAAAAATGGGTTGCGAGAATTGAGGAAACCTTAATGTAGGGTGATGGGTAATAGGTGAGTGAATGGGTGGGGTGATGGGTAATGGGTGTGGGGTGATGGGTGAGTGAATGGGTGGGGGGTGATGGGTGATGGGTGAGGGAATAGGTGGGGGGTGATGGGTAATGGTGAGTGAATGGGTGTGTGGTGATGGGTAATGGGTGAGTGAATGGGTGGGGGGTGATTGGTAATGGGTGAGTGAATGGGTGGGGGGAATACATACATTTCAGGGAAGTTAGAAGGGGCTATCTGGAGAGTCTGTGTTTGGTGGGCCGAGGTGGTGGGTAATGGGTCTATCTGGAAAGTCTGTGTTTGGTGGGCCGAAGGCCCACCAAACACAGGTGGTGGGCCGAAGGCCCACCAATAGCCCTCTGCAGGAGCTATCCAAAAAGTCCGCCCGGAGGGCGGCTTTGCTTTCAGGAAAGTTAGAAGGGGCTATGATGTGAATGGGTTAGCGTTAATACATACATTTCTACATCCATGATTTCAGGAAAGTTAGAAGGGGCTATCTGGAGAGTCTGTGTTTGGTGGGCCTTCGGCCCACCAAACACAAAGCTAGCCAAAAATGGCGTAGCCAAAAAGGCCGCCCGGAGGGCGGCTTTGCGGCTAGTATATATATATATATATATATATATATATATATATATATATATATATATATATATATATATATATATATATATATATATATATATATATATATTCATACTCTTCCTCTTCAAGGTTACATAGCGTCAAAGGGCCAAAGAGTGTGTTGGGCGGGGTCATGGGTGTCAGTGGAGGTGTCCGGAATTTTGGCTGTTCAGACATGGCAACCCTGTACCACTGTACCAGACGATATAAATTACCCCTAATTATGGACTTCACTTTGAATTGTGAGAAATACCCTGTAGATACTTCAATTACCCTAGAATTACTGTAAAAATGCCGTCACCTTGGAATTACCCTAAAGCAGATGTGATGACGCCATTCTCAGGTAATTACCCAAAAAGTGAGAGCCTTACTGACGCGTCACCGATTAGAAGACTGGGACGAACGTGTTGAATACATGTCGCTACCTCGTCCTCATCCCGCGATTCAAATGTTTCATGAGGAAGAATTAAGTAGAATCGTGCATAAACCTATTTCATACATTTTTTTCAACATAACTTATTATCTAAGAATCATACCCGCTGTCACACACACACACACACACGCACACACACACACACACACACACACACACAATCCTGGGACGATTAGTCAGTCACCTTCGTACTGATTTACTGAACGAATCATTCATAATACTTGATATGACCACACACACACACACACACACACACACACACACTCCTCTCTCCTCTCTCTCTCTCTCTCTCTCTCTCTCTCTCTCTCTCTCTCTCTCTCTCTCTCTCTCTCTCTCTCGTGGGTTTACACTTTACAGGAACTAACAACGACCTTGGGAACTACCACGTGTAGGTCTCATGGCCTCGTGTAACTTCCTTATTTTCTTATATTTCTCTCTCTCTCTCTCTCTCTCTCTCTCTCTCCTCTCTCTCTCTCTCTCTCTCTCTCTCTCTCTCTCTCTCTCTCTCTCTCTCTCTCAGACAACAGCAGTGCCTTACCTCCAAGCCCTCGGAAGGCCCCTCATAGTAGCCTCACACAATGTGTCGCGGATCCTGTGTATGTCGCCTCACGCCTGGGTGTCGGCGCGGAGGCCTGCTTCTGCAGTCACGCCGGGAGTGACAGTGCGTGGCTGGTTCCTCACTCACACCCACGTGCTTCTTGCTGTCTTGCGTCATGTGGGGGATACCCGGTGCACGAACGTTCTCTCTCTCTCCTTCTCTCTCTCTCTCCTCTCCTCTCCTCTCTCTCTCCTCTCTCTCTCTCTCTCTCTCTCTCTCATGACATCATACACCTTCAAACCTGTTTGTTTATGTACAAAGCTTTGTATATTCACCCAGTTGACAGTGGCTTCAGATACCTGTCTCACAATATTGACACCCGACGAAATAATAACCTAAGACTCCCAATTTGTAGGACATCACACGCACAACAAAGTGTTACTTTTCGGGGAGCAAAGGTATGGAATCGACTGCAGGAGGATGTCAAGAATTCCGTGTCACTTAACTCATTTAGATACAAGGTGAAGACAGAAATATTCAAGAAATAGAACTCAAACGGAAATATTTAATTATTGTACTTTTGTGTACTTCAATGTGTGTGGGTTGCGTATTGATGTGGGTGGGTATGTGAGTAATATGTATGTATGTGTGTATGTGTATGCACGTGTATATGTGTATGTGTATATATGTATAAGTATATCTGTATGTGTGTATGCATATGTATATGTGTATGTGTATATTTATATGCGTATGAATAGATTTCTTGTATATATATTTGGTACAGGGTACTGTTTTGGAAATGGTTATTAGTCTTGCATTAACTTCTGATCTATTCATATATTAGTTTTTTTTATCATAATTACTGTTCTTCTTAGTGAAACTATCAAGATTACTTCAATCGGTATCTTTATTACTATTATCATTATCATTATTATAATTAATTATTACTTTGATTATCAGTATTGATATTATTGTTACTATTATGCCTATTATTATCATTATTATATATATATATATATATATATATATATATATATATATATATATATATATATTATATATATATATATTTTCTTTTTCTTTTTCTCATCATTGTTATTATCGATATCATTTTTATCACTATTAATATTATCATCATTATTATCATTATTGTCTTCTTTTCTACCATTATTGCTATTATATTTATTTTGATTATTATCACTATTTATCATAGTTATTATTATTGAGTCTTATTATTATTTTTACTATACACATATATTTTTTTTTTTCATTACCATTATTAGCGTTTATTTTAATCTTTATTATTATTATTATTATTATTATTATTACAGGTATTGTTATCTCTTTTCTTACTTAAAATTATTAGGTATATCAATGTATATTTATCAATAGTCCACTTTAGTCCACGAGAGACAACGAAATTATCATAGCATGAGGTCCATAAAAGAGCTTCGGCTTAATGAACCGTGGCTTATACGACTGTATAATTGATTATGAACAATATTGTATTACACCAAGCCAAATAAACTATCAAGTAAGTCTCTCTCTCTCTCTCTCTCTCTCTCTCTCTCTCCCCTCTCTCTCTCTCTCTCTCTCTCTCTCTCTCTCTCTCTCTCTCTCCTCTCTCTCTCTCTCTCTCTCTCTCTCTCTCTCCTCTCTCCTCTCTCTCTCTCTCTCTCTCTCTCTCTCTCTCTCTCTCTCTCTCTCTCTCTCAAAAAAGAAATAGTTGTTGATATATTTATTCCATTTCGTAATTGTGTGCTTTCGTGGTTGAGATGGTAAAAACGTGCACGTATGTATGTAGTAGCCTATGCCACACACTTCCTGCCAGCGGTGTGTATTAAGCATTTGCTATCCTCCCGTGTAGCTACGTATCTCCCACGTACAAGAGTTGCAATGACGCTATTCACTATCCTTATTTCCCTAAGAACAGGATTTGCTACATTTTTTAACCAATGTGGGTGTTAATTCCTTACTTTTTTTTACCATTCCCTATTTTTTTTGCATTGGTGATGGAAGCCGTGGACAGAGGTGGTGCTCGGTGCGTGATAATCAAAGAATGACACATGTTCTCGGCACGTTATCAGTATTAGCACCTACATCCCCTTCCCCTGCCCTCCTTGTAGTGTGGTGATAATGCCTTCCTTGTTGAGACGTCAAGTAACGCCGCGGAAATGTGACTCAGCGACGGGTTGTTATTTATTATTATTATCTTTTTTTCGGAGTCGCAGTGTTTCCTGTGGTGGGAGTAATCCTGGGACGATTAGTCAGTCACCTTCGTACTGATTTACTGAACGAATCATTCATAATACTTGATATGACCACACACACACACACACACACACACACACACACACACACACACACACACACACACACACACACACACACACACACACACACACACACACACACACACACACACACACACACACACACACACACACACACACACACACACACACACACACACACCACACACACACACACACACACACACACACACACACACACACACACACACAACACACACACACACACACACACACACACACACACACACACACACACACACACACACACACACACACACGAATGAAGAAAAAACATATATATGATCTAACTTTTACGTCGAGGCCCAAGCCTTTTTTCCATCAAGCGAGGAATTCTGAGAACCCAAACAAAGCCTTTTTTTCGTAAGACTGAGACGTTCATGACAACCAATACAAAAGAAGAAAACTTAATAACATTTTTCCCCATGCCCATTTTTTGCCCACAAGAAGCATGACTGTTCTCGCGAACCCCATGCAGTGTTCAACCCCCCAGACGCTGCCGAACAGTGAACACCCGCGAGGACAGGGCTGGGGGGGGGGCGGACAAGGGGGCAGAGACGTACTACGTACATACATACATTTTTCGGGAGGTTTTCCGGGTGCTTGGTAAAGATAAATTATATATAATGAACTTCAAATACATAAATAAAGGTCGGTAGAAATAAGGGTGGGACTGGGAAGAAAGGGAACAAATGAACTTACTTTGGAGTTGATATAAGATACTTGAATCTACCTAAGCCATTCGTATGTATGTAGTACAGTATAGGCTACCAACAGCGAGGTTATTCACGATAAACACCACCACCACTAACCCAAAATGAGCTCAAACAGTGAGTCGGGTTCGAACGCGGGGAGGCTGCAACGCGAACCGACATGATTACCACTGAGCCATTTAGTTTTGTAGAACAGACCAACGATTTCCTGCACGTAACCAAGCATTAGACATCAACTTTTGGACTAAATAAACACCGCACGGTTTAAAAACACTTCTTGTTATACCCTTAATCAAACCTTCGAAATACCTCTGTGAGAACATGTCGATTGTCCCGTAAACAAGAAAATGAAAGTTAAATAATGTGTCAATCTTTTTAAGAAGAAAAAACAAAATAGATAAGGTCATGTTTTTGTTGTTGTTTTTTGTTTGTTTTACATTTGTGCCTATAGCGTCTGTAGGCAGTGGTGACCCAGGGCTCGGATGGTAGGCTCTGGAGGTTTACTTGAGGGCTCTGATGGTTGGTCCTCGCCCGTGGTGGCGCAGGCAGGATTCTTATAGTGACGCCTGCAATTAGAGGCTCATGCCGCCCCTCTGTGTCCTCCGATGCACTCGCAATCGAAGGTAGAGTTGATGGGCAGGGCATGTGGGTGTTCTTAGGCCACTCGACGGTGCAGAAAGGTTTTGGTTTTCTTCGGGGATCGAACTCGGGTCACCGAGAACGCCAGTCGGAGACGCTAACCACTCCGCTATACCGCCTTCCCAACCTCCCCGGTTGGGAATGAAGGCCAAGCAGCGACCTAAGTTATTGCCGCTATGGGTGTTTAATTAAGGCAAGTTGGTCGCGAGTTCAATACATCTCATGCAATACGTTTCTGCTTCAAATCTCCACGCACGCGGAGACTCCTTTCGATTATGTTCACCTCCACACATCCTTATCAGAAACTTACCGACATAAATACATTTTTATTCATTACTTTTTACATTTGCCTTAGACTTAAAACTTGGGTAGATCTACCATTCTTATTCTTCCGACATTTTTTCACGGGTTTTTTTTTTTTCTCTCTCTCTCTCTCTCTCTCTCTCTCTCTCTCTCTCTCTCTCTCTCTTGGCGGTAGTCCCACTGACGTCACCTTAGTTGCACAACATTGCGGCAGGGGCGAGTCAGGTTATCATGCATCATACGTACGCAGTACATCAGAGACGGGACGGGGCCGGACGGGACAGTTGGTATCAGGGCAGCGGCATGGAAGGACTGGCGCGCATCCTCCTGGTGGTGGTGGTGGTGGTTGCTCTAGGTGAGTCTTATGAATTGTCTACAAACCTTCTTGGTTTAAGTCTAACTCTCTGGTAACTTGTGAGTGATAGAGATTTGTTTAGATTCCGTGATGGTATTAATTCATTGATGGTTGGAGGAAAGACTGATTATTCTAGGATGACGGTATTGTCGTAAAAGCAACATGTGTATTATGATTGATTAGATAGCTAAATGCACTGCACGAGTGCACGTTGATGGTAATGGAAATATAAAAACATCAATAATAGTGACAAAAGAGAAACATTAGCAATAATGAAAATAGGAAAATAACATCAATAATAATAATAGGAAAAAAATTGCAATAATGACAGTAGGAAAAAAGATGCAATAATGACAATAGGAAAAGAATTGGAATGATGACATACATATTAGACATGTTTGCCGTATCAGAAAAAATACCATTACAGTCAAGAGGACGGGTAACAGGTGACCTCATCCTTAACACCCATTGACCTGCAGAGGCCCCGCGTTTATGATGAGATGATAAAAACTCAGCCAACATTAAGTGCACGGAAGTATTATAATCTTTACCCAGCAACACTTGGGTGGCTGGAAAGGCACTGTGAACACCAAACACATTTACAGCATAGGTTTAGAATTACTGACATACAAACAGCGTGAATAGAAAGGTATACGTAGGTACAGTACAATATTCTGTTCCTCAAAACCTTTATCAACATTTGTATATGATAATGATACACTTCGTTGCATTTCATCCTCCTGACAATAACGAAGACTATGACATGTGCCGTTAAATGGATGCCTCTGCCCTTCAGAGTCTGCTGAAGTAAAGCCGTGAACACTTTCCCTCATTAAGGCATTAAGGCTGGGCTGATCATATTTGCTATGGATAATTAAATTCTGCATCAATTTGCATGAAATTTTACATGATAATAGCTATGACACCTAATTACGTGTGTATAAATTTTCAAGGCGATACGTGAAATAACAATAATAATAATAATAATATCCTCTAAAATCCATCCATCTCTGACCTAACTTTGACTTACTAAAGCTCAAATATATATTGACATATAAGTATTTTGAAATTATCACTAACGAAATATATAATTAATAAATACATTTTAGAGATGAATTTTTATACATTTGTTTTTATTATTCGGAAAAAAAATTAAAAACAATGCAGATTTTTTGCGGTTTAGAAAGTCCGCAAATATACATGCGAAAAAAAAGAAAAAAAATATTAATTAAAAGATTAAACCATCACATGTACAGAAAAATTAATTGACAAACACACTAACAAAAAAATAAGTAAATAACATGAAAACTAATGATACAGTATCACTTTAAGGACCAATCATTTACATTTGAGGAAAACGTGATTTCTTGCAGTTAGTAGTAGGCGCTGCTGCATACTCCTGCAGCTCTCTTCGAAGTTTCTTCTTCCTGACCTTCCTCTGCAAGGGAGCGGCCATACGGAGATCCCTGGCTGTCAAATATTTCTCCCTAGACACTGTAGCCTCAATTCCGAGAGGATTAGCCAAATGACTTTCCAGATATCCTACGTTGTAGTTGGCGACCGCTGTTGCAGTGGCGAACTCGACCATCCGCTTGGAAGCAGGCCGGTGTTTAGGACATATTTTCCATATTCTTGAATGGAGATGTTCATTTCTGTTTTGTGTTAGGCCTTTCAGACATGTAGTCATCATTTCGTCGGTTGTTAGTCTGTTATACGTAAATGGCTTTCACATGTTGCAGTGGTTCTGCTTCCAAGCGGAAATAAACTTTCATTTTGGTGTGCGATATAGGTGTTTCTCCATGTGCAATACTTCTGTTGTAAAAACACCATGAATCTGGTCCTTTTGCACACTTCTCATGTTGTGGATTTTCATCACTTGAGATGTAATGGAAGAAAGTTGACAGTATCTCCTCTCTCATTTGACTGGGACTTGTGTTTACCTTTCTGTTCAAGCTAACTTGAAAGTGTTACAGGATGTCTATTACCTTATCAGTAAGCTTGTGCCTTCCTCCTAGTGATGCTGCTTTCCCTTAAGATCACACGTCAATACGATCACACAACGATCACACATACGATCACACAACAATAAGGTCGCCAGTTAGTGTTTATTTACTGAGTGTCCTCCCGCCGTCGGCGTCGCGCGAAAAAAAACCGAGTAGGAAAATTTGTAACCGAATATACATGCAGATACAAAGCATAAAACAACGCTGAAACAAGGTAGATTATACAGTCATGATATAAACTACTGTGTATCATCTTCAGTGGCACATACAAATCAGTAGTGGTGCTGTAATTCGTAATATTTGGCGGCTGGCGACATTATTGCAGCTGGCGACTAAAGTGTTATTTACGGTAGGTTATAAAAGCTACATTATCATCTCTCAAAGCTACATCTCTCTCTCTCTCTCTCTCTCTCTCTCTCTCTCTCTCTCTCTCTCTCTCTCTCTCTCTCTCTCTCTCTCTCTCTCTCTCTCTCTCTCTCTCTCTCTCTCTCTCTCTCTCTCTCTCTCTCTCTCTCTCTCTCTCTCTCTCTTTCTCTCTTTACAGCCTTTATCCCTTTCACCTCCAGTTCCTCTATACTATACGAAAGAAAGTGTGTTCCTTAGATCCTTGCCTGGACTTGGACGTGGAATGATAAAGTGTAAGGTGTTGTCTGTAGATATTGATTTTCTTATTTAGATATGTTGGAATTAACATTAAATCTTCCAACGTGAATTGTCCTGAATTCAATAGGAGGTCTATCGTTTGTGAATTAATTGAATGATCACGTTAACACAGGTCATATCGAGCTGTGTTTTCCACGGCGGGGAAGATTGACTCAGTGATGCTTGGAATGGTGTTTGGAAGCATCAACAGTGCTTGGTGAGCTGTTCAAGGAGGAAAATCGTGCATGAAATAAGAAAATAAGGAAACTACAATAGGCCGCGAGAAAACCTGCTCTCCTGCTGGAGATGGCGCGATGACACTCAGTAGTTCATCACAAAAGTGGTAGGAAACAAGGGAATCCTGTACCGACTTTGAGCGTCCATAACTCCATAACAGTGAGCTCGATCTGCCATCTGGTGGCCGTCTGGAAACCTCCCGTCAGCTCAGGACGTCGGGTCTCGGGTTGTCGGGCTAGACTTATTTTCCATTTTTCCCTACCAAACCAGCTACAATTAAGTGTTGTCATGGTCAACATAGGTTTATGCAAAATGAAAATATACGAGTTTTAGATTATTCAGGGCGTTATAATGAGGATTGTGGC